>CAUYTI010064448.1:0-109041 GCA_963575145.1 Galago senegalensis
CGCTTCCCTCTCTTCTCTCCCCGCTTCCCTCTCCTCTCTCCCGTCCTCCCTCTCCCCGCTTCCCTCTCCTCTCTCCCCGCTTCCCTCTCCTCTCTCCCCGCTTCCCTCTCCTCTCTCCCGTCTGCCCTCTCTCCGCTTCCCTCTCCTCTCTCCCCGCTTCCCTCTCCTCTCTCCCGTCCTCCCTCTCCCCGCTTCCCTCTCTTCTCTCCCGTCTGCCCTCTCCCCTCTTTTCCGCCTTCATTCCTTCTCTTACATTCTTTTCATTAAAAACCCGTTTAATTGGTTCCAGAATTATAGCATGGTACCCTGAAAAGTTCCTGGGCTACATCGAAGTATTTCTATTAATGTTACCAGTGAGTAGGAGAGTCTGCTCTGTCTTAACAGTTCAGAATGGCCTTTGCTAGACATTAGTATTCTGAGAAGTAAGCTGAATAGGAAATGACAGAGAAATGGTATCTTATTTATGTGTTCTGAGCATCACAGCACACAAAGGAGACTGGGGTCCAGCGTGTCATTGCTGCATTCCCACTAACTGATACACATTGAAATTCTTACTCTAGAATTACTTGGTGGTATGAACTGAACTGTTGCCCTCCAAAATCCAATGTTGATGCCTTAACCTACAGTGTGACTGTATTTGGAGATAGGGCCTTTAGGAGGGAGTAATGTTAAATGCGGTCATAAGGAAATGAGCCTAGTCTGATAGGACTGATGGCATTGTACGTAGTAAAGGAAGACAGACACATGCTCCCTTCTCTGGGACCTCAGACCAGCTCGTGTCAGCCCATCACCTTCCGCCCAAGGGGAGTGCCTTTACCAGACACCTATCCTGCTCGTGCCTTGATCTTGGAATTTCAGTCTCCAGAATGTGAGAAAATAAGTTGCTGTTGTTTAATCCATCTGATTTATGGTATTTGTTGTGTCCGTCAAAGCAGACTAAGACACATGGTAAAAATAATTGATTCAATCACACCGAAAAGCAGATCTCTCCTTTTATATAGGCTTTGCTTGGGGAAGCTATGGCTGTCCTACTGGATAGTCTTAAATAGCCAAGAAGAATTTCAACTGCAGTTAAGTTAAAGGCAGCACATGGCCCTTTTGACTTCTTGGAAGTGTTGTCAATGAAAATGCAAGATTTTTATCCTATGTTCTATTTTATGTTAACAGTAAATCATCATCTTTCCTTTTTTTGCTTTTGCCACAATTCCATTATTCACAGAAAATGCAAAATCGTGTGACCCAGTTGAGATTCTCATTTAAAAGATATTTTTAGATTTCAAGTGTCCATTACCTTTGTAGTAGGAGGCAGTGAGTAAAAGACTGAAGCAGACTTAAAATTCCTGCAGAAGGGTTCCCACTGGTACTTTGCTGTGATGTGTTCAAGGAGAGGAAACGAAAATGAACAGAAAAGGTTTATATTTCATTTCATACCGATTTGCAATGAAAGATTGGAGAGGAAGAATTCACATGGTTAGTGAAGGTTATTCATAGAAGTGTTTCACCAAGCTGTTGACAAGCTCCTTGTTCATTTGGCAAACATGTAATTAAAAATGAAAAAAGGGACCAAGCATTTTTGTGGATTTGACCTGAACTGAGCAAAATTATCATTTGGATATCATTCAGCAATGTCAAATCTTAGTTTCCTTCATTTTCCATTTACTTTATGTCATAAATGGTTCTTTATTATAATAAATTACATTTTTAAAAATGATCAAAATTCAAAATCTCTTGGGATTAATTTAAGCACACTTTTTATTGCTTTCTCATAAGGAATGTGCGTCAGAGCAAAGAGGTGCCAGCATGTGTTTTATCATTGGCTAAGAGAGCATAACAGTTAATTTGAGCACTGTGTGTAATGGTCTTCAGAAGAACTTTTTTCATAGACATACACTCACATATAAAGAACTTTACTTGCTTATGTCGATATTTAGTTTTGCTTCAAAGCCTATTTAACTAATGCAGTCTTTGTTGGGGTTCATCAAACAGACTGGTTGCTTATACCTTTTGCTTTCAAGATTGATAATATCATCTTGGTACATAAGGAACTTGAATAAGTTAAACACACACACAGATTATTCACTGTCAGGAGAATTTAACCCAACATAGTTGACTGTTGCTTGATGACCCGTAGGCAGAAAGCAACGGAGGGGAGTTTTCTGTCTTTGAGTCACATGACTAACAGTAACATTTTAAAACTCAATTGAATCTTAGACAACTAATGATAACTGTGATAAGTTACATTTATGTGCTTATGGGGTTTTAGGTTGAATGCTAAGTATTTTGTATTTATTATCTAATTCACATCTCACGTTTTATTATTTTCATCAAAGAGCTTAACAATTTGAGAATTAGAGTAACTTGTTTGCGTTCTCACTTGCGACATAGATACAAAAACAGAAAATTTGACTAAAATCCATTGTACAAACTACTGCATTACATTCTGTGCTTTATACGATCAATTTCATTGCCTGTTTTACAGATTAGGAAACTGAGGCCCCAATTATTGAACTAATCAGGTAATAACTAGTTTCTTAAATTGAATAGCTACTATTAGCATTCAAAACTAAGATTCCCAAGTTCAAGTTTACTTTTCATTGCACAGGCTGCTTTCTTAGGTAAAGCCTATCAGTCCGCAATGCTCATTCTTATTTTCAGAACATTATGGAGTATTCACTAACAACACAGCTTTAAAATAATATTGAAAAGGCCGACCATATTGACTGGTATCATCTTCCCAAGAATTTAAGAAGAACTTAAATGGAATGAGGTTTAATTCATCTGCTGATATACAGTATGTTTAGCTTAATTTCCATTCTGTTTCCATCCATTCTTGATACTGCAATGTAAGAGGCATAGAACTGCTATATTAAACAAAATGTACTTTCTTTATTTTCAAGTATGTTACTTGAAATTAAGAAAACAGTGTCATTCATATATTATTTTTGTATCATCCTATGCATACTTTAGACACCTAATTTTTCTTCTAAATGAAATCAGGCTTTAAATAAGTCATGGGTCATGGTAATTAACTTTTTTAAAATGGATTTTTATGAACCATCCTTTTCATTTCATTTTGGTTCATCATACTTGATGTCAAGCGTAATTTATGTTTTTTTTGCTGCATTTTTTTTCATGATTTTACTGTGTATCCATTTTATGGTGTATCCATTAGTACTGTTAAGAAATCTCATGGTAAACTAGCAGCTAGATTATCATTTTTCCAGGTTATACTTGTCTCCTTATAGGAACATCTAAATGGATAGAGTCAGACGAAAAAATATATGTGATAGAATTATTTAGATGTTATAATGTGAATGGCCCAGAAATAGCTGTATGGTAGCCCATCTGCCTGAAGGTGTGCTTAAAGACTACCCCTGAAAACACTTTGACGTGCAGCGGCTGTGCAGTGAGTGCCGGAGAAAGGAGAGATGGAAACAAGGATGGCTGAGGTTAGGAGAGAAACAGCAGCTTTTCATGGACGTGATCGAGGCAGGATTTATGACAAAACATAGAAGACTTTTTACTTTTAAAAAGACCTTAGGAATCCTCTAAGTGAGTTTTTGATTTTATGTATGAGAGAATACTGAATTTATCAAAGAGTTGGTGACTTGGAAGGAATCATTCTGTGACTCCTAGATAAATCGTCTTTCTATTAAAACACACATGGTTTCAGTCATATTTATTGTCAGGGAGGGAAAAAATTGAACAGGGAAGATGTCAGAGCACCACCTTGGTCCTTTCATTTATACAATTATGCATCATAAGTGGTGTAAAAATTGAAGACATTGATTTATACTGTAAGGTATTACATATTTTTCTCCATTTTTTTTATAAATGAAAAACCTAGACAAGGACTTTTATTCAGAGTAACTGCAGACGGTGGCGTGGATGTGGAGAGAAGGGAATACTTTTACGTTGCTGGTGGGACTGCAAACAAATACAACCTTTTTGGAAGAAAGTATAGAGAATCCTCCAAGAACTCAAATTAGACATCCTGTTTGATCCTGCAATCCTGTTACTAGGCATCTACTCAGAAGAAACAAAATCCTTTTATCATAAGGACATTTGCACTAAACTGTTTATTACAGCTCAATTTACAATCACCAAAGTGTGGACACAGCCTAAATGCCCACCAACCCAGGAATGGATTAACAAGCTGGGGTATATGTATACCCTGGAATACTACTCAGCCACTAAAAAAGATGGAGTCTTTACATCTTTTGTATTAAACTGGATGGAGGTGGAACACGTTCTTCTTAGTAAGGCATCACAAGAATGGAGAAGCAAGAATCCTATGTACTTAATTCTGATTTGAGGACAATTGATGACATAGTACATTGTGGGGGATGGGGGAAAAGGGGTGCAGAGAGAGGGGAGGGGTCACATGGTGTGACACACCTCTTGGGGATGGGACACAACTATAAAGAGGGACTTTACCTAACAAATGCAATCAGTGTGACCTTGTTCTTTATACCCTCAATGAATCCCTACCAATAAAGAATAAAGAAATAAAATAACTGCATGGCAACTAATTTTCCTAAGAGAGATGAATGGCAGAAATTCCGTAGGAATCAGTTTAGAAGCTGCACATTCTAAATGTAGGTCTGTGTTAGATTTTTAATAATCAACTAGTATCAAATATGTCTATAACTCTTCCTATGTATGGGAAAAAAATACACTTTTCAATGGGGTGAAAGCGGTGCTAATGATTATGTGTGGAAGAAAATGTAATGATCTAATGACATGTGCATTTCTAAAGCTAATAAGCTAAGCTTATTTTAAACACTTGGTAATGTGGAAAGTAGTGATTTGACATTTGATTGGTCACGTTTGACTTATTTTCAAGGAAAAACGTGAAAAATTGTCTATACTAATATGTACCTTAGGTTATCAAGTATGTTTTTATAGTACCTCTGGAAGAATCATTTGAGTGTCTGTGTGGGTATGTTTGGATCAATACTTTAATAAGTTACACTGTTTGCTTTTGATATTAAGTTGCTATGTGTAGTTTACAGTAATAGCAAAGAACATTTTCATGTATTTCTATTTAATAATTATTTTTTCAAAAGAATTATAAGTAGCCACTTACTTAGTAGATTTTTCCATTATTCATCTTCATGAAATAAAAATATGAAACAAGTACATCTTTTTCTCTGATTATGATTTTTGTTTCTCTCTTTTCTTTTACAGAGCTACATTCACGGGAGCAGCCAGGCCCAGTTTGTGGCAGAGTCACATATTATCCTGGTACTGAGTATCCTTTAAAGTACTGAGGAATGGAAAAGAGCAAACCAAAGCTGTGTGTTCTTAAATTGACATTTTTTTTCCTATCAGTAAATATCAGGACTTTTAAAAGATATTAAATTTTAAGAGGTAAAAAAAAATTTTCATCTGTCCTATATGATTAATTTTTAATTCTTATGCTGATTTTTCCTATCACAGTATAATTTTGTTGCTACTCTGAATCATTGACAGACTGGAGTTTCTCTTTTTTACTTACCACTGAGTTTGAATGTATTGCTTTTCTTCTGCATTGATTACCTCTAGCTAAATTTGTTATGAAGTTTACATAGTTTTCTGCCATAGCATCTTAATGGGGAGAAAAAAAGTGCTTTATGATAATAAATATCAACATATGAAAAGAATTATCTTAGTATTGCTTCCCTTAAATATGCAACAAGTCAGAATTAAATGTTGTGTATCAGACTATACATGTAATTTATGATTGGAGTTAGAAGAGTAAGTAGATAGTGGGATTATAAAGAGGTAATGTTTAAGCATCTAATCTGAATATTCATAAAATGAAATAAAGTTACTGTTTGTGGAAACCACTCTATTTGGGGTAAACTTGATGTTTGTGTGAGCCTTGTGAAATGGTCAGAGTTTAAATTTATAGTATTATTTAAACATATTAAGTCACAAGAATGTGAAGTCTACTTACAGTATCAGTTATGAAACTTGATCATTATTATACTTATTAAAATTCATATTCAAATGAAGTAGATCAAATTCTCCAGTATTTTATATATCATAGCTATCATCTAGGCCCAAACAGCATTTTATATTAAGGAAAACTAGAGCCCAGGAAGGTTTATTGACTTGCCTTAGGTTAGAAGAGAAACTAGGATTAGAATTCGGTTTTCTTTTTCATGGTCTATTGATTGTAAAGGTACTTAAGTTTTATATACAAATCTTTGTTATGGTCTGTGACATCTGATTTCATGGATCAATGTCGGTTGTGCCATCTTAAACTTAACTACTTTTAATCCGGTTGGAAAAGACTATCTTTTTAACAACACTGAAGTTTTTGTATTTTATTACTTAATTGTGTCATAACAATGCACGTTTTTAATTTACCAGCAGAGACTTAGTCAGTACCATCAGTGTATTCAAGCAAGGAGTTTTATTTACTCAGGATGCTCTGGGCACTGTACCAGGTACTAGTATATACTGAGCATTTTGTTAAGTCACGATGAGGAAAAGGAATGGTAAGAGTTTAAAGCACTTCCAACTCTCGGTAAGCTCACACACTTCCTCTTGTGTAAAATCAGGACTAAAGATAGTAACTACCTGGCATTTCTGTGTGAAGTAAATGAGATAACACACAGAGGCATCTGATGATTACTAAAGACTAGTTGCTTTATTTCCTCCTATATATGCCCATCTTTCTTACTTAGAACTTTGATGCATAAATACATGTTTACTGGTTTCATTCTTCAGCATTTGACAAAGGTGCAAAAGATTAGGAAGAAAATCACAGCCATAATATTTATCAGAATTCTAAAATTTCCACTGAGCACATATTGAAATGACTTAATTTTTCTAGAATAAAATTTGTTCAAAAAAATTTGTTGAACCCATCGAATAATGTACAAGACAATAAAAGATGCTATTGGAAAGCTTGACCTTGGGAACAAAGTTTGAGAAGAGCGAGACTGTGAGTCTCCAGTTTATATTGTGGTAAAACTAAACGCTGTCTTTTCTAAAACTCATTGAGCAACATAGACCGTCTTCTTCCTGGGTGTTATTTTGATCATTTTAGTTCCACAGTTAGCCATGATTAGATGTGTACACGGAATTGTGCATATCTCAGCTTATTCCTTGCTTACATTTTTTTCACTTACCTAGTGCTTTATGGTTTCAAATTTCAGAAACTATTATGGGCTCGGTGCCCATGTCTCCGGGGTTAGACCACTGGCCACATACACTGGGGCTGGTGGGTTCAAACCCAGCCTTGGCCTGCTAAGCAATAATAACAACTACAACAAAAAAAATAGCTGGACATTGTGGCAGGTGCCTATAGTCCCAGCTACTCAGGAGGCTGAGGCCAGAGAATCGCTTAAGCCCAAGAGTTGGAGGTCGCTGCGAGCTGTGACTCCACAGCACTCTACCAAGGGCGAAACAGTGAGACTCTGCCTCAAAAAGAAAAAAAAAAGAAATTATTATGATGAATATATTTTTGTTCTAGTTTGTCTTGCAGATTGGAGATGGAAATATGTTGATTTGAGTATTCTTAAATTCCGTGATCTTGTTTGGTAAATACTGGGTTTCTGCCCACCAGCTTTGATATAGTAAGAGGTTAATACTTTCTGCTCAACAGAAGAACCTTAGGTGATAAAATATTTGTGAATGTGTTTATAGGGATATTTCATCCTTACATAAGGTCAAAGAAAAAACCAGGGCAAAGCTATATTTACTTCTACCTTATTTTTTAATTATTTAAATGTATTTAGGAAACCAAATACCTTTGTGTTAAATAGTCAGAAGCACAGAGCCTTTATTCCAGGTAAGTTTTTAGCTCTTATTTATTGATATATTGTGATTTCTTTTTTCCCTCTTTAATCCATAGTGTAGCATTTTAGTACTATAGTTTCTCCAAAGTGACAAGTTTGTTAAAAGGATGAAAAGCTGTGTTGAGATCATCATTGTATTGTGTGGCACCAATTCTCCCAAGTAATCATGTGCGGGATCATTGATACCAAGCTGAGATCTAGGATACAAAGGAATTTCACAGTCAATGTGAAGTTTTTCACACAGATTTTAGCAATAGTACATAAAAAACTAAATTTATGCTAACAGTAATTATTTGTTGCTTCATTACTTCTGTGTTTTTATTGTGGAGATATCTATTACAAAGGAAATACAAATATTCTTTTTAGATGGTGAACTTTTGACTATTACCAATGAAAGCTTAGAGGACATTTTGCTGCCATTTCTGATTTTACTTGACAGGCTACTGATACTTTTGAAGTAATCACATTTTTTTTTTTAATAATTTGTATGTATACTTTTTCCTTTGTGCAAGAAAATGTAAATACCAGATGGTTACATTTTTGTTCATCTATAGAGAACATTTCTGCCTTTTAGTTTTTCTCCTCCTCATTTGTTCAGTCAGATTATTAGATTCAGTTGCTGTTAGTATATGCAAAGTTTATTGGAAAAAAATCCTCAGAGAAAACAGATGGAGTCACTTGGTATCATAAGATAGATTTATTAAGGGTAAATTTTTTATTAAGAGTAAATTTTTTATTAAGAGTAAAATTTTTCACCTGTCAGGTGTTTTCTTTCCTCAGTTATTTCTAGTTATTTCAGGGGGAAAAAGGAATCCCAAGTGGTCTGTGAGAGAAAGCTATATGAAAAACAAATAAGAAATATTATGATATTTTAGGATGGACTTTGTGTGAACCATCTAAGAATAACTTATATAATGCCTTATATTTTTGCTAGTAAAAATTTGTTTTTATTTCATCTATTTTTTCATTCAGTTATATGTTTCTCAAACCTTATACAAACGTGAATAAGATACCTGCTATTTGAATGAAGGTAAAGGAACCAAAAATACCTCAAACCCTGTAAAATGTAGGCGTCCTGTATAAGTTGACTGTAACAGCCTGGTCAGCATAGGAAGGTGTCAGCATGAGATGAGGAACCAGGCTGACTATACCAGTACGTCCAGCTGGTCATGTCCTATCTATGAAGAGCAAGGCAGCGTAGGGAAGGGGTTAATGTAGGGAAATGGTCAACTACGAAAGTTCTACTGTAATATAAAGATGTTTATTCTGAGCCAAGTTTGAAGCCATGGCCTGGAGCCATGCCCACGAAGTCTTGAGCAAGTGGAGTGACCAGGACTGGATTACACATTGGTTTTTTTTTTTTTTTTTTACATTTCAGGGAGACAGGAATTACATGTAAAGTTATAAATCAATACATGAAAGGCACACATTGGTTTGGTTTGGCCAAAGGGCGAGATATTTCAAAGTGGGGGCTTACAGGTATAAGTGTGCTTAAAGATTCCTTGATTTGTAATTGGTTAAGGAAATTAAGCTTATCTAAAGGCTTGGAATGTTCCAAGATAAGGAAGTCTATTAATCAGACATAAGCTGCCAGGCATCTACCCAGACTCAAGTGAGCAGTAAGGAAACTGACGCCCTGCAGGTGTGATTTAAGCTTTGCCCTGTGTAACCTCGGGCCTGTTACCGAGTTATAAAGACATTTCCAAGAAGGGAAAGGGGCATGATGAGGGGTGTCTGACCTCCCTCAGGGTAGCAACTCAGCTGTAGGGTGTTTCTGGGGTCCTCATGGCCAAAAGGAGGTCCATTCAGTCACCTGGGGGGCTTAATATTTTATTTTAGTTCACAGGTAGAATGACCCAAGAAGTTTTATAGTCCAGTTAGGCGAATGCTGTAATCAGTGCCTACACGTGGAGCAGGGGAGAGTGCAGTTTGCATGTGTCTCAGTGGACTGTAAGAGGGAGCGACTTACTGCCCAGAGAGACTGAACTGACTTTGCAGCTGGTTTTGAAGTAGAAAAAGGAATTTCACAGACAAGAGAATGAGTGAGGAAAGGGTGTTCAGTGGACAGTATAATATACAAAATCATAAAATGAGAGAGGATATTCTTTAATGCAGGAAGATAAGAAATTTCTTCCGGCTGGGGGTCACATTGTGAGGGCATTGGCGAAAGGTTGGT
Organism: Galago senegalensis; assembly: GCA_963575145.1. Lineage (NCBI taxonomy): Eukaryota > Metazoa > Chordata > Mammalia > Primates > Galagidae > Galago > Galago senegalensis. The sequence goes on from CAUYTI010064448.1 coordinate 9,970, forward strand.
TAGGTCGGATCCTGAAAACCCTGCTAAAGAAATCCGTACTTTCTCTGGAGGTAATAGAGGTCCTGCTGTGTGTCTACCCATTCTGTAGATTTGGCTTTAGTGGCCTTATCAGTTCCTTATGAAGTATTCTAAAGGTGATCCATGAGTGTCATCTTGATAAATTTGGCTTTGGGGCTCGGTGCCTATAGCTCAACTGGCTAAGGCGCCAGCCACGTACACCTAAGGTAGCGGGTTCGAATCCCCAGCCCGGGCCCGCCAAACAACAATGACGGCTACAACCAAAAAATAGCCGGGCGTTGTGGCAGGTGCCTGTGGTCCCAGCTACTTGGGAGGCGGAGGCAGGAGACTCGCTTGAGCCAAGGAGTTGGAGGTTGCTGTGAGCTGTAATGCCACAGCACTCTACCCAGGGGGATAGCTTGAGGCTCTGTCTCCAAAAAAAAAAAAAAAAAAAATTGGCTTTGGAAGAGGAAATAGTGGCCTGTATTGTATTTTGCCACATATGATGCACTCCTGTGTATAATGTGCAGGAAAACGCTTCTCAAGGAAGTGGCCAGCTTGTAGGAGAGACGCATGTGGAGAGCGCTAACGCTCCCCTGGTAACCTGTGGATCATGCTCTGCCTGCAGCTGCCCACTCTGTGAAGGCTGCCCCTCCCCTCTCTCCTGGGAGCCCTTCCCTTCCTGCCATGTAAGGGGGCCACAGCCAAGATAGCCAGATGCAGGGTGGGAGTGGGGAAGGGGGCTGGGTGCGAGGAGCAGGACTGTCTGAGGCTGCTTGGCCCACAGGCAGCCAGGTGGCTCCCTGAGGCCTATGCCCTCGGTGCAGCTGAGCCTCACCCCTCAGCCCTGCCACCTCCCCTCCCTGGTCATGGCCGTGCTCTCACCAGATCATACTGGACAGACCCCCATGTACCACTGGCCCCGGGGAGGCCACAGCAGCCTGTGAGGCTTGCTGGGCTCCCCCTCCCAACCTGTATCATGCTCATCCTTATTCTCACTTCAAAAATGTGGAAAAAATGTGTGCCTTGTATGTGGCAAAATAAGTTTACCTTACCCCTGCTTAAGTGGTAGAAAGTCAGCGGAGATTCGCTTCAGTAACAATATGGAGGATGAAACAGAAGGAAAAGTAAGAGGTGCTGTCCGCTGTCCTAGCTGGAGAGAATGGGTCTGTACTAAGGTAAAGAATGAGTGACCATTTCCCAGTCAAATCCAAACCTCGGTGGTGCACAGACCAGTAATATTCTCACAGAACTACGTAGTAAGTGTTTCTGAAAGGTCATTTTAGTAAAGATATAGTGGATATACTGGTATTTCCTACATATTCTCTCAGAGCTTTGTTCACACTCTACACCCTCTTGTATTACAAAAAACCCTGAGGGAGACATGTAAATATCAGCCCGCCCATGCATGTGTGTGTCTGTGCAATGCTGAGGTACAGACGTCACCAGACCTACAAGGTCTCTGACAGAGACAGAAACACAGCAAGTAATTTTGCAAATAATGATTCAGTTAATGTTCAAAATTCAGTAACACTGAGGCTTGAGACCCATGGATCTTAACTGGATAATTATTAAAGTACAAATATACAGTTTTTGAAACTTTAATTGCTTGAATTAATATGTGCATGAAATATATTAATATATAAAGTTATGTATAAAACCTTTTAAATAATTTCGCAGAGTGGCAAGTTTTAATTGTAGTCATCAAAAGATAAAGGTAGGAGGCCAGATGCAGTGGCTCATGCCTGTAATCCTGGCACTCTAGGGAGAAGGAGGCAGGTGGATTGCTTGAGTTCACCACCAGCCTTAGCCTCAGCAAAAGCGAGACCCTGTCTCTACTAAAAATAGAAAAACTGAGGCAAGAGGATCGCTTGAGCCCAAGAGTTGGAGGTTGATGTGAGCTCTGACACCACAGTACTCTACCTAGGATGACAGCTTGAGACTCTGTCTCAAAAAAAAAAAAAAGAAAGAAAAAGCAAAGTAGGATGTTTCCAGTCTTAAATTTTCTTTAATTTCAAAATATCATATGTGTATCTTTTAATGAGATAACTTGAATCTGCTATTCTTACTAAATACACTTTAAAGTGTGGCACAGTAAAATAGACACGTAATTGTAAGTAGTGATTTCATTTCAAAATCCTGATTCCCCTTCTAGAAACAACAGTAAACTTATCATGGTGTGCAACTGGCAGTGGATTACAATGTAACGTAAATGTGTGTGTTACTAGCTCCATAACGTGCTCCGTGCCTGTGGGTTTTGTATATGATTTGCACAAATAGCAGCTTGTGTTTTGTGTAGGATCACGCCAATATTCTGAATTTTTAAACAGTAGGAAAATCATCAACAGGATTAGCAAAGAAACTGGAATGTGCACAGTCGTTGAAATATATATTGCTATGATATTAAAACATACGTGCCAAGTAATGCATAAATGAAGCCAGGTGTGTGCACACGTGGTGGGGCGTGGAGGCCTCGCTCTTGTTCTCTTAATGCTGGGCCAGTGCAGTAAGGCACAGCTAAGTAGCTACACTCATCAGTCTGAGTAACAGAAAAGAATCGGTTTGAGTTATACATAGAGCCTTCTCAGATGTAGAAGGTCTGTACTCATTCCACTTTTCACCCAAGAAAGGAAAGAAACTATAGATCAGTGCTGACAGATGATCATCCAGCTTCTCCATCTAAAACTTAAGATTTTCCTGTTACAAATGTGATTTCTCCCCAAATAATAAATACCATGTAGATTCTTTTTTAGCCAAAAATGTTTTAGTTGATAATATGAAACTCTCAAAGGCCTTAAGTTAAAAATGTCTCTTAAAATAAAAGAGAGGGAAGTTACCAAGCTTCTAAGATTATAAAAATCATATACATAATTTTCTGTCACCACATTGACTTTGTGTGAAATTCAAAGAAATGTAAACACGTTGCTCAGTAGTTCTCAAGATGGTGATGTCATGTGCGTGATCCCCGGATGGGCTGTGAGAGGGAGAGTAGGGACATGACAGAGACACAGTTGTGGGGACGTGAGAGGGAGAGTAGGGACATGGCAGAGACACACCTGTGGGGACGTGAGAGGGAGAGTAGGGACATGACAGAGACACAGCTGTGGGGACGTGAGAGGGAGAGTAGGGACATGACAGAGACACAGCTGTGGGGACGTGAGAGGGAGAGTAGGGACATGACAGAGACAGACCTGTGGGGACGTGAGAGGGAGAGTAGGGACATGGCAGAGACACACCTGTGGGGACGTGAGAGGGAGAGTAGGGACATGACAGAGACAGACCTGTGGGGACGTGAGAGGGAGAGTAGGGACATGACAGAGACACAGCTGTGGGGACGTGAGAGGGAGAGTAGGGACATGGCAGAGACACAGCTGTGGGGACATGAGAGGGAGAGTAGGGACATGGCAGAGACACAGCTGTGGGGACGTGAGAGGGAGAGTAGGGACATGGCAGAGACACAGCTGTGGGGACGTGAGAGGGAGAGTAGGGACATGACAGAGACACACGTGTGGGGATGTGAGAGGGAGAGTAGGGACATGGCAGAGACACAGCTGTGGGGACGTGAGAGGGAGAGTAGGGACATGACAGAGACACACCTGTGGGTCGTGAGAGGGAGAGTAGGGACATGACAGAGACACAGCTGTGGGTCGTGAGAGGGAGAGTAGGGACATGACAGAGACACACCTGTGGGGACGTGAGTGGGAGAGTAGGGACATGACAGAGACACACGTGTGGGGACGTGAGAGGGATCCTTCTCAGTAAGGATCCACATCAGTCACATCTGTCTGCTCCCAAACTGAGATTAAGCGTAGAAATTCCCTACGTACTTAGTGATAAGGCTTTTTAATTTCTTCCTTCATTTTATTAGTAGTAGTAACTATAGACTCCAGTACCTTACAGGAGTAGATTGTGCAAAACCCTTTGAGTGTCACAGACCTTCCCGTTGCCCACTTGCCATCACCCCACACGACAGGCCTTCTCTTACAGGGGCCACTTCAGGCCGTTGCTCTGTGATTAAAACCCAGTGTTTAGGTAATTACCTTAATTTCAGTGGATTTTATTTATTTTTATTTTTTTGAGACAGAATCTCAAGCGGTCACCCTCCGTAGAGTGCTGTGGTGTTACAGCTCACAGTAACCTCGAACTCTCGGGCTTAAGCAATTATCTTGCCTCAGCCTCCCATGTAGCTGGAACTACAGGTGCCCGCCAAAACTTCTGGCTAATTTCAGTGGATTTTAAATTGCATGTCATGAATCTCTAAAACTTTAGTAGTGATATGTTACACATGTGTATGTGCAGTGGAGGGGATTGGCATTTCATTGGCATTGCTGGTGAGAACTTGTTCTCTTCAACTTCTTTTTTTGTTTTTGTTTTGTTTTTTAACCCCAAAAGGAGCTTCAGTGTTAAAAATAGTTTGAAAATCATTTGTGTAAAGAGGTCAGTGTCAGCATAAATGCCTAACTAAGGCAGGCAGGCATTTATTACCTGTTGGGTAATATTGTTATGAAATTAGACATTATTTATTAATAATGAGAAGTTCAATAATATTGTTATGAAAACAGACTCAGAGTGGAATTATTGGCTCTGCAGAATCTTCTCTGACCTCCTTCACTTCCTTGTGTAAGACATAGCCCAACCCTATCTCTTGACTTTTCACTGTTAGGAGTACAAGGCATTTAGAAAGAAACATCTGCACAGGAAAGGTATTGATGCCGTTTGTATACTTACAGCACTATGAATTAGAATATAAGGAAATTGTAAAATTAATGAAGGAAATTCAGGGATTTCTGCCTTAGAATTGTTTTGTTTTTCCCTTCATTTTAAAATCGATTAGTTATTTGGGCAGAACGCGTAATAAATATATTTCCAGAATTGATGAATTCTAAAATCTTAACAGTAACATGTCAAAAATGTTTCACAAATGGCAAAGAATGTTTTCCTAAAGGTAAAAAGCTACCTTTTTCTTAGTTTCTGGCATCTTTCAACATGAACCTGTCTTACTGCAAGAAGGCATTAAGTGCAGAAGAAATTTTGTGTTCTCATTCTTAGAATGTCAATTAACTTACTAGTTCAAGATTTTGCTAAATGTCTTAATTATTTTATAGTGTATTTATTTGCCTTGTAATGCTTATAATGAGATACCTCAAAATTTTCCAAGTGGTATAATACCCAACAAAATAATGTATAAATTAAAACACTAAGTAGTCAGGAAATAAAATAAAGAGAAAAGACTTTGCATCCATGCACATACACGTACACACACAGTGAAAATGGGAAAAAGAAGTCCTGCCGAATACATTCTAATTTCGTGTCATTGCCACCAGAATGTGTCACGATGACTGTGAGGAGTGCAAATCTTTATGTAAAATGTGAAATGTTATAACTGGATTTGAGAGTTCATATCATTTTTATGCACAGGGGAATTTGAGAGCATTTAGAATCGGACTCAAAATCTCATAAAGCAAAGTTTTAGGTTATACGTTTTTTTAAAAAATTAAGGTGTATCTTTCAGCATGAGCAGAGAACAGGGTATGCACAGAGAACAGTGATTTTACATTATATAATCAGTTGTATTTACCTGTGTGTGCATTTGTGATTTACCCATTCTATAACATTATGTTCAGATCCAGAAAAATTGATTTTATTTGCATCTATTTCTATGGTTTCCTTGACAACTTCTGCAGATGCTGCTATCACCATGGGGATGGTTCTTCTAAATGAAGCAGCAACTTCCAAAGGAGATGTTGGAAAAAGACGGAGTAAGTCTCTGTGTTTCTGTATTTTTGTTTTAATAGCAAGATTCAATCAAATGGGAAGTCTACAAAAGCCTTTCTTGGGCATAAACTTTTCCAGAATTTTTCTGAAGGGCTTTTTTTTTTTTTTCACTTTTTTCTATTTCTAGGACGTGTGTGTGTGCATATACTTGAAAATATATTTCCTCCAAAATGGGATTTGGTGATTGTGGAAATGTATGGGAAGGACAACTGTCATTTCCTTGTCAGGGGGGCTGTGATGCATCTCTCCTGAAGCCACGTCATTGTTAGAATGTCCGCCAGACAGAGAGGGATGGAAAGTCTGTGGACAGAGTCTTCAGAGATTTTATGGGCATATTGTATGTTCCCTGTGCTGCAAGAATGAGGTCGCACTCTGAGCCTGGCTCGGATGCAGAAGTTTCTGCATAGATTTTACACGCTGGCACATAGTACCTTCCAGTTTCTTCCAGACTTTCTTTTATTAACATTTAAAAAAGGGAACACATCTCTTGAAACTATATTTGCAAGGACCTTTACCTTTTCTTTTGATAGACCAAGATTAACAATTCCATGGAGTTCTGTAACTGTGTTTTTAAGCAAGTTAATCATATTCTTCCTTTTGATTGAATTATTCCTGTTAGAGTGTTGTGGGGGAAAAGAGTTTTCTGCCCGGAACATAGGTTAGGAGAGGACAGACAGCCGTAGAGTTACTGTTTCCTGGCACAGACCTTTTTATCATTAACATCAAGACCTATATGATCAAACCCCCAGAAACCTGTAATTAAAATTTTTTTTACTACACTTTGCATTTCTGAACTCTTTTTAAAACCCAGAGTTTGTTTACCTGTGAGGACTGTAAGTAGCTGAAAAAGACTGATGGTTTATTAAAATATTCGCAGTTGCTCATGCCCGTAATCCTGGCACTCGGAGAAGCCGAGGCAGGAAGATCCTTGAGCTCAAGACTTTGAGACCAGCCTGAGCAAGAACAGTACCCTGTCTCTGCTGAAAATAGAAAAATTAGTTAGGCATTATGGTCGGTGCCAGTCCCAGCTACTCCAGAGGCTGAAGCAGGAGGATCACTTGAACCTAGGAGTTTGAGGCTGCTGTGGGCCAGTTTGAAAGCATGGCACTCTAGCCTGGGCAACACAGTGAGACTCTATCTCAAAAAAAAAAAAAAAAAAAGAAAGAAAGAAAAGAAAAGAAAACTGATATTTGAAATAAAAACCTAGGACTTACTTTCTTTATGGAATTTTCTAGCTAGTGTGACCTGTATGTAAATGAATTACAGTGATTTCTGAATACTTAGAAATCTTAAGTATTAAAAATGTTTTGGATGTACTAATGCAGTGTAGATGGCCCTTTGTTTTCTGTGATGCCATCTAACGTGATTGTAAAGAAGCTAGAGAAATGAGCGCACGATTTTGTTTACTTAAGCCTTCTTGAATATCATTTTATGGTATGTTTGGGAGGAAAGAATGTGATGGTCTTGGGATTGATAAATCATATTTATGATGACATGATCTTATATATTTATTATATATCTTATGAACGTTAGTGATAGATGCATAGTAATATTTTTTATATTATGTCAATAACACTGAGTTTATAAAATCACTACTTAGAGCTTCCTCCTCAGTAGACGTCTCCATAATAACTTCAGCTCTCACCCACCCCCAGATTATCTGTTCGTGTGTGTGTGTGTGTGTGAGAGAGAGACCTGGGAAATAGGTGTTAAGATTATTCTGGTGTGATTTCTATTTATGATGCGGTGCAGCTCCTACGATTATTAATAATGCTCAGGTCAGCATGTTCTGTCTTAACGCTGTCCTCTCACGCAGTGTCATCTCCCGTGGGCTGCCACGGTTCCTTTAGTAACGACGGACCCCTCACCACACTCACGGCTTCCCCCTCCGCGTGTCCAAGGACTTGAGCAGCATTGTTCTGTCCCCCTGCGTCAAATCAAGATCAATGCTTGATCACGTATTGTGAGCCCCATTTACCGTTGAACACAACCTAGTGAGGCTACTTAAAAAAGCAGCAAAGAGAATGAAAAGAGTGTTTTATTCTTCTGAAAAACAAACAAAAAAAGAAGTATTTGATAAAATACCAAACTGAGAAAGTATAATAATTGTCTAATTTATTCTAGGTTTAGTAAGGTTGTTGTAAACGAAGTTGTGAATATGCTATTTCTAGGGCCCGGCGTCTGTCATTCATACGTGGATATTCAATAATTTTTTCAAAGCTTTTCTACATTTTGTGATATTCAGGAATCTTTTTGCTGTATTTTCTGCCGATACTCATTTTAAGTTCATCTGCATGGAGTGTTGTCTGAGACGAAATGTCACAGAGGCTGCAATAGGGTGCTCTTAAAATGCTTATGATGTTTCATGATTTATACGCAAAACTTTGAGGCTGGTTTGCCGCAGAGCTTAATAAAAGCTGACTGGCAGATTTGTAGACTACGTTTTGGCAGTGCCATCGAACCTTATCTATTCCCTGATTTCCAGGATTGTAAGTAACCTGGTTTCATTTATATAATAGAAGAACTTTTCAAGATTACATTTCAGTATTATATCTGTTTAGTTTTCCTTTTTTCCTTCTTTTTATTGATTTTAATGCTTTTATTATCTTTTGTAAATCATTATTTTAGATTTTTTAACTTTTTAAAAGAATTCTTTGAAACTAGTAGAAGAATGTAAATAGTGCACGAATCTTTTATTTTTAAAAGATGTTTAGATGTTATTAAGAAATAACACTAATGTACATAAAGATAATTTTATTTAAATATATTGATTTTTTTTGCCTAAAACATAACTGTAGTTATTCATTGTATTGAATTGGGTCATATTTTAAGCATTTAAATTTTGTGAACATATTTAGAATTATTTTATTAATCATAGCAATAAGTCATGTCTAATTAAATAACCAGAATATATTTATGTATATATATATGCAAAGAAACCTTATATATTTTATTACTCATCTAGTTAGAATAAAATCTTCCTAACAATAATCAAAATGAGATGAAAAAATAATTTTCTGTTGTCAACTTTGCTGGGACCGCGTAATGTTGAACATCTAGGCCAGCACATCTTCCACTGTAACAGGTGCCCGCTCATTCTTTGTAACACAGATGCCACCGCCTTGACACTGTTACCTCCCACTGAGTGGGATTTTCTCCTGTTGGCTCTTACTGAGAGAGCTAACTCAGTGAGCTAAGTTTTTGTTCAGTGTTTTTCTCATCTGCTAAGTTTTTGTTTAGTGTCTTTCAACCTTTCTCACAGCCCACTTGAACCTACAGTTGAACTTCCATGGCACCCTTAAATTATATTTATCAAAAGAGAAAAAAAAGAGTAAAAAAAGACTATGCTTACTGTGCTTTGAACTTCTTTCAAAAATAATTTAATTAATGATCTTTCAAGTTTTTGGTGGCACACCTAAGATCATCTCACGGCATACTGCAGCACGCCACTTGAGAATCACTGCTCTTATTCCTAGCCTTCCGGGTGCCAGGATCAGCTACGTCTAAGTACCATGCTTTTTACTAGACAACAATCTAGCCGGTAATCTAGAATTCTATTTCTTTTATACCGCATGGTATTTGAAAAAGAGTAACATTGTATTTGCTAACACATCCGATGGCCCTAGTGCAGGCTTCATAGTCCAGTTTGGGGTTTATCACAGGCTTTCTTTTGACTACTCCGGGGCATGTTAGTATTTGTAGGAGCTCTAAAGATCAGTTTTGTTGTTTTTATACCCAAAATAGTACATTTTCATTGAAGAATGCGGAAATAATAAACATGTATGTATTGTGAATTTTCTGGTTTGTTAAGTCTGTATGTGCCATGAACTCTTAAATCTAAGTATACTGTAATTGAATGCATTTTAAAAATATAAACATTTGGGTTCATTTGCATGTTTCGGACACTCACGCTGTTGTCTGTCTCTTTCTAGTCATTTGCCTAGTGGGATTAGGCCTGGTGGTCTTCTTCTTCAGTTTTCTACTTTCAATATTTCGTTCCAAGTACCATGGCTATCCTTACAGGTAATGTCTTGATACTAATGGGAATGTTTTTGTTTTTAGTGTAGATGAAATAGAATTTTGAAGGTTAATATATAAGTAAGAACTAACATAAAGTAAGTCATTTGCCATGTTCTTTTTAAATTCAGTTAAGTGAGTTGTGAGCACCTGCTGTGTGTTCAGCGTGGTGGACGGTACAGAGGAGATATAAGGCCAGTGTTCTGCTCCCACGCAGGGTGTTGTTTCATTTCACAGACACATTGATTATATATGTACATATGCTTACAGGAGAGTGAGTTTTAAACTTCATGGACGTCATCAGCAGTTCTTTGTCTAATCATCATAGTTTTGATTTAATTTGCAAAATTTGTTTTCTCATATGAAATGTTCAGTGTCCAACTTCATACACGTATTATCTTTTGAATTCTGCAAAATGTTCACTTTTCAGCATAAGAAAAACCAATTTGAAAGGGGAAAATTAAATAGTAAAATGACCTCTGGTCACTAGACGTCCTCATAAGGAGTATGTTGGAAGATTTCACCAATGTATTGTTATAACTGGATATAGAATGGTGCAGAAACTCCACTCTGAGACCACGTTTTTATTACAATCTACACTTTCACTGAAGCACAGTGAGGGTGGATGGGCCAGATTATAGTAGGTCAGCTTCCTAATGAGGCACACATCCACGTCTTAAACCCACTCCCCTCAGCTTTTATTGAAGAAATTGACTATTTTGTCTTCTCTTCAGGTATCGCTTCTTTTAGCTTAGCCTGTCTTTCTCTTAGGAAGCAGTAGAAGAAAAAAAAAAAGCACCTGTATTTCCTTTCCAGGGATTTTAAAGACTCTGCTGAGGTCATAGGACCAGTGATACATTGACAGAAAATAAAATACAGTCATAACTTACATCTCTTCACCGAACCCCAAAATGAACATTTTATGAAAATGTTGCTGCATAAATCATAGCGACAGACACCATTTTATTTAGGAGACAAAACTAATCACATAAAAGGGAGGTTTGATTGTAGGATCATAATGGAAACAGAAGACTTTCACCCCCACCCTCTGTTTCTCCTACGGACAGAGGCATATTTCCAGTTCTCTTTTTCTCACATCCATTAGAAATATACTAAAGGAATGGAAAAAATCTGGTTATCACATTTGAGTTGTGAAATCATCTACCTTAAACCCTGTTTGCAGCATAAATATATGTTTAAAAACATGAGCTCTGAGAGAAACAGGGAGTTAGGAGGAAGACCGCAGCGTCTGCATTTTCTCCTCTCTCTTGGTGTCAGAGAGCTAACTAGTTTTGGTTTTGAGGATGTAAAACGAACTAAAGTAAGATTAACTAATACCCAGAAAGATGTATTTATTTATTTTTCTCTTTCCCTTACCCCCAGATTAAGAATCATGATTCTGTATGATTTGTCTTGGTTTGATAATACGTGTGTTCTATAATGAAATCTGTAAATTAAGAGAACCATAAATACTCTGTATTTCAAGTCTTTTATCTAGAGTGCCATAAACACTTAAAAATCTATAGCACTTAAATTATGTCAAAGGAAGGGTTGTATCTCTATTATTATAAGATAAACTATATCAGGATGTCATGGGCTATGTTTCATTGACATAGGGAATTTATGTTTAGTGCGGAAAGTAAAGGGCAGATTTCAGCTTTCCTTGTATATTACAGCACATAGTCACACCAGAATACCATTCCCTATTTAGATTGTTCTCTGCGGAACAACATAACCACCAAGAAAAATCAAGTTCAGTTTGGCAAGTTTCTTTTAATGTTGTATTTGACAGCTCTGATTTTTTATGATGTGAGGAGTTTTAAGTCTGTATTTTCCAAGGAGTAACTGTTATTTAGTACAATAACTCTTTAATGCTCTGTGGTTTTTTTTTTTTTTTTTTTTTAACCAGTATAAGGCAAAATAAATTACCTGGGAAGCTTTTCAAGGTTTATATTCTAAGCCAAACCCTAGATATACATACTAAGCATATCTGAACCAGAGTGTGTGCCTGCTTGTTTAATTTCTGTATGAATGTGGCATTCAAACCTTTTTTGTTGGGATTGGGTTGCATTGTTTGCGTTTGTTAGGAGTCCTTCAGTCAGGAGGTGAGCCACATACCCCTGCATTGTCTCTGTTAGGTGGGGCTTACTGAGCTCCTTCTCCCTCCCCACTTCTTGAATTTAATTGTGTTTTTCTCCTGTGTGAGCCTGTAGTTGTTCATCAGCTAGTTTCAAATTAGCATTGAGTACATGGGGTACTTGTTTTTCCATTCTGGAAATACTTTACCAAGAAAAATGTTCTTCACTTCCATCCAGGTAAATACAAAAGCTGTAAAATCTTTACCTTTCTTCATGGCTGAGTAGTATTCCCTGGTTTGCATATACCAGACTTTATTAATCCATCATGGGTTGATGGGCACTCAGATTGTTTCCACATCTTTATGATTGTGAATTGAGCTGCTATGAACATTTGAGTGCAGATGTCCTTATGGTAAAATGATTTTATTTCTTCTGGACAGATACCTAGTAATGAAACTGTGGGGTCAAAGGGAAGACCTTTTTTTTTTTAAATCTCATTGAGGATTCTCCATACTTTTTTCCAAAAATGCTGTATTAGTTTGCAATCCCACCAACAGTGTATAAGTGTTCCTTCTCTCTGTAGCCACACCAACATCTGCAGCTTTGGGACTTTGTGACGTGGGCCGTGTGTTTTCTTCAAGGAAGCCAAATAAAGACAGAGGCCTATAAAAGACAAAAGCACCAAAGAAGTGATTAGGGTAGTAGCAAGTGATCTGACGGCCAGAGCATCTAAGAAAGGTGTTGACAGATTCAGCTTCATCTTCTTGAACTCCTTTGTGAGCTTGAGTAGTTAGTTCTAGAGGAAGAAGATGACTTTATTCAGTGGAAGTTATAAGAGTTTGTCTTATTTTTCCCTTACATGTTAAATTTCACAAGTACAAATACGTGAAATGAAATGAGATAGACAAACTTAGGATCACTGACGAAATTACCTTGTTAATTAAATAAAAATTAAAATTATTTTTATATCCATCCCTTACTGAATGAAAACCACTATAGTTTACATAGTGGGAGATGTGATTCCTTTTTTTTATTTTTCTTCTAATTCTTGGTAATATTCTCTTTTCTAATCGCTTCAGATCTTTACTGAGATTTTTAATATTTCCTTCTCTCTTAAAAGAATTGTGATTAGTTATCCAGTTATTCTACTCTTCTATAAATAATTCTTCAAATTATCTCTTCCCATACCATATTAAAGTCCTCTACTATTTCTCATCAGCCCTTTTGAGAACTTTATCTGGTTTTTTTTACGTTACTTTTTTATGGAGAATTGATCATCAGACTTCCATAAACCCGTATAGCTCTCATAGATAATCCTTTCTTGTGATCATTCATACTCATTGGCTTTGTCAGGTTTATATAGGATGTTCCCTTCATGACATTTACAGTATCCAAGTACAGTATAGAGGAACATTATGAACAACAACAAAAAATCCTACCAGTGGAAAACCTCCTACTGCTAATAATTCAAAACCTCCATTTCCTTTTATTATTCGAGCACATATACAAGGTTGGACAATTTAGTTAGCAAACCTGTCCTAGGAAAAGTGCTTGGAAGAGTGGACTGAGTGCTGGCATCAGTGCTTAGCTTCCTACGGGAGTAATTCAGGATACTCAGCAGTGAGATATGTAGAGCTTTACCTAGGATGAGTTCATGAACTTAATTGTTCACCCTTCTATGTGCAAAAGTTACCTAAGCAATAGTCTATATTGCCTTGGGTTTTGTTTTTATTCTATTGCATCATTTTCCTTCTAAATAAGCTTGAGGGGTGTTCTTCAGAAATGTTATGAACTCTTGTGAATGATTCTGATGGTAAATAGACATCAAGAGTGCAGTGTTTCCTGAAAGGACGGTGAAGAGGTCAGCGATGTGCCCGGGAGCAGTGGCTCATGCCTGTCGTCCCAGCAGTCTGGGAGGTGGAGGCAGGTGGATTGCTGGAGGTCAGGAGGTCAAGAGCAGTCTGAGCAAGAGTGAGGCCCTGTCTCTACTTAAAAAAAAAAAAAAAAATAGAAAAATTAGCCAGTTGTCATGGCAAATGCCTGTAGTCCCAGCTACTCGGGCTAAGGCAGGACCATCACTTGAGCCCACTAGTAGTTTGAGGTCACCGTGAGCTATGATGCCAAAGCACTCTACCCAGGGTGACAGAGTGAACTCTGTCTCAAAATAAAATAAAATAAAATAAAATTCCAAGATGTGGACAAATCGTGAGCTAACTTCTAAAATCCTCTCAGTACGTGAGAAAGAAAAGAATCTATATTCAGTTAGATCACTGGATGATGATCTAAGTGATGATGATCTAAGGTGAGTGATGGCAAAAGCAAGAGAGAAAAAATAAAATAGAAGAAAAAAATAATTCTGAGACTAACTGGAATAGGTAAGATACTGATTAAAAAGGAAAGAACATGTTCGTGTTGAAGTACCCTGTAAGAGAAGCTTGGCCAATTATGAATATAGTACCACTTGTTAAGGAGTATTTTGTAGTCCCCGAAGCCTTTATCTCACCAGCATTGTATTACGTTAGAGAATGAGATGCAGGAAACCATCGTTCCAGGAGGTAAACTGCAAACGTATTCCAGAAGGTATTTCCAAGATTTAGCCCTTATGAGAGTAAAACCGTAAACCCTAAGGACAAAGAGCTAAACCAGTTCAACCATTCATGACAGCAGTACATATCAGTAGGCTTCCAAGGGGGGAGAAAAGTAGTTTATCAAAACCATATTCTTGAATTCCCCAGTGTTAACATGTTACATATTGAAAGAGAAAAGTTGCAAGGACAGACGGACGTGTTTCTTCCCAGTAGCTCTTGGGAAAACCTCCTACTTCTACGTACTTCAAATAACACCGGTGCTTGAGATAAGACTCAAGATATCCTTTAGTGAAAATGCACATTTGAACTTAAGACCATCTACTACTTTTAAAAAATCACCTTCAGTCGCAGGCTGTAGTCACCAAAGTACTTAGTTGGGTGTTAGGCCTCTACCTTTTATATCCTTCTGTATGATGACTATACAGACTACATCCATGATTTTCTTTATACGCAGAACTATATCCATAACATTTTTCTTTCTGCATAATTTTGAGTATTATTTCATCTAAAACTCTTAAATATAGATGCCCTTCATCATATTTTCTCAGTGCTTCAAAATTGCTGTGCTCTCTGTTGATATATATATATGCCTGCTAAAGGGATCAAAATCTACTAAAAATCTACTAATGCCTGAATTCTCTCCCAACTTTTAGTCTTAATGATATGAATCTATTTTATGCCACAACTAAATTCTCTTAGATTGCCTTTTAAGTTTCAATAAGCTAACTCCCCTGATTGGAATCTATAATTGGTGTGACCTTAGGCAAGTAATTTCCCTTTTTTTCTTTTTCTTTTTTTTTTTTTATTGTTGGTGATTCATTGAAGGTACAAAGAACTAGGTTATATTGATTGCATGTATTAGATAAAGTCCCTCTTATAATTGTGTCCCGCCCCCAAAAGGGGTGTCACACACCGGGAACCCCCCAAACTTACCTTTTCTTAACCTAGGTTTTCTCATTTGCCAATGGAGATGATTATTCAGACCTCATTCAATTATTGTGAAGATTACAGGAGAGACTGCATGTAATCAGTTAGCAATTTGCCTGCTACATAGTATTACTCAAATGCTGCTAATTATTACCATCATTAATTCTGATATAAATATTTTAAATTCATTTATATTTAATACTTTTTCTAAATAGGGTTTTTCTTTGCACTGAAGATTAAGTAGCTTTGTTTTATATTTGCATAATTCAAGTAAGCAAAGAACAGATTTTCCCTGAACCTTTTGATGAACTATATTAGGTTCCTGAGTCCCTTGAAACTACCAGTAAAAATACTGGAATTATTATGAATTTGATCTAATTAACATCTGAGCCATAGTTCAGAAGATGGGGAAATATTATTACATGATAGCACTGAATTCATTTTTTATATTAAATAAAATTAACTTCTATGCTTGCCCCATTTTCTAAGAAAAGCCAAGTGCTAGTAGTCTTCTCCGTGGTTTCCACTGGTGCTTCATATTGGCAAAATTTTCCTCAAAAGACTTCTAAAAAATTCTATGCACATTAAATCTGTTTTAATAGGAAAACAAAATGAGACATTTATGTGAATTTTATCACTATTTATAAAATTGTCTCAGAGAGGCAGTGTGGTATAGTGGAAAAATAACAGTGATTAGAAGACCTGGGTTCAAGTGTGGGGTTTAGTTTTTTTTTTTTTAGAGACAGAGTCTCACTTTGTCACCCTTGGTAGAGTATCATGGATGCACAGCTCACAGCAACCTCCAGCTCCTGGGCTTAGGTGATTCTCTTGCCTCAGCCTCCCGAGTAGCTGGGACCGCAGGCGCCCAGCTATTTTTTGTGGCAATTTGGCCAGGGCCAGGTTTGAACCTGCTACCCTCAGTATATGGGGCCAACATCCTACTCACAGGAGCCATACTGGGGTTCAATTTTGTACTTTAGCTAAGAGCTCTGGTTTTGCATTTTAGACAGATCTGGGTTTGAATTTTGGATTCTTTATTCATTAACTTTGGACCTTGGAAGTAGTTTCTTAATTTCTGAGTCTCATTTGTATTCACCTCTAAAATAGTGTTTTTATGGGGTTGAGGACAGACTTAGTTGCTAGGTTTGTCTCTTATTTCTGTATCTCTTGAAAATATATTTAAGTTTGTTAAGACTATTTCTTCTTCTGTAAACTTTAGTTTTATGAAGATACATTATATAATTGTTAGGTAGTCCCTGAAATGTATGGGTTCTCAACAAAGACTTCACCTACCTCTCTTTACCTGTTCTAGCCACTTAGCACTTGATTATTCCATGGCATCCTACCGCATTGCATTTTTTGTTACGTATGCGTTCATACATGTCTGATTCATGTGTTTGAGTCCTTTTCCTTCTAGAAAGTTGTTAGGTATTTGTGTCCATGGCAAATACCTTTTTTATATCTCCAAGGTGCTACGCACATAGTAGGTGCTCATTATACACCTGTTAATTGAATCTGTTTATTCAAACATTGTTCCTTATCTACTTTCCTTAAATGGAGCAGGGACCATTAAAATAGAAATATAGGAAAGAGCACTGATTGGCCACATTGCACGGTTTACATCAAGTGATGCTCCCTGGAGTTGTCACCTTGTTTCTAAAGCCTAACTCAAGGCGTGTGGGAAGTTGTTGTTATTCCTGAAACCTGAGCTCTGCAGATAACTTGCACAACCCCACACTGATTCTGAGCTGGCTGGCATCCAGCAAACAGAATGTGCATTAATTAGGCTTACAGTGGACACAGGAAGTGCCTTCCATTGTCTTATGAAAAATAATTCAGAGGGCCTTGGGTTTTGAGAGATGATGAATAACAAGAACATAAAATGGCATTTAATAAAAGTACAGAATGATAGCTAGAAATGAAAGGCCTTTATATAAATTTTGAGAAATGTTTGATAGTAGATAAGCAAAGCACAAATACCCCAGCCTGTGCATACCGTGTATAGCAATATCACATTCATGTGTACCTCTTAGATGGACACCTTTCACCTGTAGGAAAAGTAAAAATAATCTTAAGCTGTACAAATAACAATATATAAAATGGCCTGGTGATCAGCCCACAACATATGGTTGACAAAGAGTTTCGCTGGTATTGCCTTTCTCATGCTGAATCTCAGCTTTGAAGAATGACTTACAAAGGTCTGCAATTTAGAGATGAATCAGAGGAAAGCTTCAGTGTTATAAAGGCACCATTGTCTATCTCCTGTCTTTATCTAGATGAAGAATGCAGTGCTAAATCTTGTAATAATATTGTACAAATGGAAATTGAATCTTAAGGATTTTTTTTTCCATATTGTTGTATTTCATTGTGGTGTATTGGAAAGTGATCTGGACTTTGAGTGAGAAGATGTGATTTGGACCATGGCACTTAAAAACTGTAACCTCAGGCAAGTCTTTTAATCTTCTCTGAGCCTCAGTTTCCCTCAGCTTTCAAATAAGGATCATAATATTTATCTTACAGTATTATGTAAAGCAATTTATAGTGAACTACTCTTTTATAAATTGTAAGGTAACTGAGAGACTATTTACCAGTCTTTATGTTACTATATAGGGACAAGTCCTCAGGTATAATTTCCACCAATAGACTTTGACCTTTGGAGTTAACCCTGTGACAAACGCAGTATATTTCTTTAATAGTGATGCTTGTATACATCTATATCCCCACCACCCCAGACAAAATAGAATTCTTAATTAACTATTCTTAGTTATCGCTTAGGGAGGAAAAACAAAACGAAAATAACCAACAGAAACATATTTAATTTTGCAAAAATGTAGTCAATTCCTTTTCCTATTAACAAATAATATAAACTTTAATATTCAAAATTTAACGAAATATAAGTCTTCCAAACAGTTAACTTACCAAAAGTACAGTAGAACCCCTGTGGAGTTGACCACTCAAGAGACTGTAACAAACTGGTCCACACCCAGAGGGGTGAGCACAGGGAGCAGGCCTGCTGTGCTGATACGTGCACGTGCTCCGGGCCCCTCTGTGGAAATCAGGTCAACTTGAGCAGGTGGTCAGTGGAGGAGGCTGTCAACCATGGAGGTTCTACTGTATTTTTTAAAATCTATATTCAGAAGTCTCAGAAATAGATATTAGGAAATGTCACATAAACCAAAAATAACTTTTTGTAAAAATTCGGAATCCAGCTTTTAATTCTGGCACTACACTTCCTGCCCCTTTAAGCCCAGGAACATAGGGTCTAAGTGGCGTACACACTGAACGACAGCTCTAGAGGGTTATTTCCCTCATGCCATTTGGCAACCCTCTCAAATCAGCCAAGGAGTAGGAAGCTCCTTATGGTCCCAAAGAACGTTCTGGTCTTCATCTGTCCCTTCACATCCTACCTTTACTGTTCTCATCCCCCAGCCCCAGTACCCATGTTTCTGACCGTTCCTTGTCCTTAGTCACGTCATCAACACACTCAACAGGAAGTGCATCTCCGTGCAGGCTGTGCAGAGAACAGGCCTTAGCAATAGTAGACTTGACAGCCTTTGTGAGATTAAACCTGCAAAATGTTTTCCACTCCCATAGATTTCTTTCCCTATTCTTTATAAGGGCTTGCTTAAATTTCCTTAGGCCTTTTTAGAAGACTATTTGTTTTAGACTTGAAGACTTTCCTGGATTTCGTAACCTATTACACAGAAGACACCCCCAGAAGGTCTGGGGGGTTAAAGAGGTCTGCCTAACATCTGTATGTACTCCTGTTCATCATTTCCACAGAACACTTACAAATGTAGAGCACAGGTAAAAAACATCACAAGCCACTGAGATGCACTAACCACAAGGTCAGTGATAGAGGAATGAAAATTCATTCCCTGGCCTATCTGGACTTAGTGAAGAAGTGAGGCCTTTCTTATCTCCTGCGTATTTTTTGGATAACAATGAAATCTAAGCCCCCACCCCTTAGCTACATAAGTGATTTCTGTGAGACAGAGTGTCGCTATGGGACCAGTAGGTCTGCCTCTTTCCCCAGTTTGAGAAGAGGAAGTAAAATAGTTAAGTACACAAGAAAATTCTGTCCAGCTGAAGATATCAGAGAATTTTAAAAATCAAAAATAAAACCAGCAAACCACTGTTTGGTACCTGTTCAGATACTTCTCAGGAAAGGAAAAGGAACAGATGTGCTTTCAATAGATCCTTGGTCGCCAGCGACCCAATCCAGCTTTCTCTTCCTGTGACTTTGCTAGCATTTTAGCTGCTAAGCCCCTCTTTGAAACTTTATTGCCTTCATTTTGTAACATGGCACTCTTAACACCTTCTGTTTTTCTTTTATATTACTTCTAAGTCCCAAATATATTGAGCGAATCCTGACCTTTGTCCCGAGATCTAGAATCAGACCTGAGAACCACATCAACCGCTCACCCTTCCCAGGTCTGAAATCAGCCCCATCTCTGCCTCCCAAACTGTTCATCCTCCTCTGCTGCCCATTTTCCCCGAGACATCGCCACACTCTGGCTGTCAGGACAGAGACCCTGGAGTCATTTTGTGTTCTTCCTCATCCAGGATCATGTTCATTTGAATTTTGTTGCCATCACTTTTCTGTTCCCATAGTTGCTGTGTTAAGTCCACTATATCTTTTCCAGACTATCACCTAGCCTCCTAATTTACCTCCCAGGATCTAGTCACTGTCTGCACTTATTCTAGGATAATGCCAGAAGTATTTTAAGATAACACTGACTATGTTACTTCCTCATCAGAATCTATTAAGAGCTAACAAAGAGAAACAGTTAGTGTATGTTTGTTTCTTCTGAACAATACAATGAAATTCCTGCCTAATCCCGACACCCAGATTATCAATGTCAGCAGTTTAGACTACAAATATGATTTTGGACATAGAAAATGATTAAACGATACGTATTTCATAAGCTGCTTATTCCCTACATCTTGGGCATATTTCAGTGCCTTTATTCTATAATACATATGATTTTATTATCGTTATAAGACTATCATTGTATGAATCACTGCGAAATGTGTTTTAAATTTGATTCCCTCCATCTCTGCTCCTGGACAGCCTTTAGTGTACCCGGTGGTTTAGTGCAGGGTTAGCAATTGCTGCCTATTTTGGCATACCTCACGAATTAAGAATTTTTATTACAGTTATAAATTATTTTTTTTAAAAAAAGCATGATATTTTGTGATGTGAAAATTGTATGAAATTCAAATTTCAGTGTCTGAATATGGCTATTTTTGCACTGCAGCAATTTAGTTGAGTAGTTTCAGGAAAGACCTATGGCTCACCAGGTTAGAAGTGTTTGCCTTCTGGCTGGTGACAGAAAGGCAGCCCTGGCTCACCAGGTTAGAAGTGTTTGCCTTCTGGCTGGTGACAGAAAGGCTCCCCTGCCTGGTCTGCACACATGGACACGTGTTCATGCTTTGGTGCCGCCTGTGGTCCAGGCTGCGCTCTCTTCACTTCACTTACTGTCAAAACCACAGTTTCACTCCATTTGTATTTGGATTCCTCTAACAATTTGAATCACCATGTTATACTTAATTGCACCCACGTCTTTCTCTTCTTTAGATAAAAAGAAAATAAGGGCCATGACTGAATCATTCCACTTCCTGCCACACAGTACTCTTATGTAACAGATGGTCAGTAGATCTTTGTGGCGTGCTTATTCAAACTGACCTGCTTTGAGACTGAACTTGACAAAGTAGCTCACACTTTTGAGTCATGATTCTCCAGAAAAACTTACATTTTAAATTTCAGTCATAAACTTGCCAATGACACTTTGGAATAGTACTCCTCAGTAAATCAAGGACAGCATTTTAGTGTAAGTTCTGGATGTTTGTCCGTGTTGAGGGAATAATGAGGAATCGGTGTTAAAGAGAGAAATGGTGTGAGATTTCATCCCACCTCTTTTTATACAGGATCTCTCTGCATTCCTCATAGACTCTAAGCTACAGTCAAGTTGTGTGTAGCACAGACTGAAAGGGAAACTTGCACCCTGTAGGCTGGGGGAAAGAGGCTTTGGGGGCACGTTTGTACTGCTCTTGGCCTTATGTGAGATTCCCTGCTTTGGGAAATTAGCTTCCATCCTGTATCGCTTACTTTAGTTAAAGTTACCGTGCGTGTATTCCACTGAGAATATGCCAGCCGTGGGAATTAGCACGTGCGCAGACTCCGCCAGCTGTAGTGAGGTTCCTTCCTGACAGAGCCAAGTCTGGAGAGAAGGTGAAGCTGGAGTCGAGGCAGCTTCTTGCTCTCTCAGAAAATAAACTGCAGCACTGAGAAGCACAAGTAAGAAGAAGAGATTGTTTTTACTATTCTTGACAGTGTTTTTTAAGATACGGAAACATTTACATATTCTTAGGATAGGCATTCTCAGGAAGAATAACATCCATGCACTATGGGGACCATAGAGCTATAAAAACTTACCTGGTTGGATTATACATCAAAATTATTAGACAGGAAATGTGGAAAGAGAAGGAAATATGTGTCAGACATTGATAGAAATGAGAGGCTAATCCCTTGAGTGATAATATCAATAGAAAACATTTACATTTCAACACATCTTGGACATTTACTGTATGTTTAATTAAAAGTCAGACATGAAATCCTGAATGATTAACTAGGGAACGACAGTTCATGCTTTTCTAAGAAACATTTTAACACAACTCTTTGTGCTTCCAGTCTTTCTAATGCCTTGAACAAATTCTTACACAAACTTCTGTGTAATTCTTTTTTTAATGGAAAGGGTTGTTAGATTTCTCTTTCACTGTGAGACAGTTAATAGAATGATGAGTTCAGGACTAAATACTTGTCAGTTAATAGTGAGATATAACCAAATGATTGCTGTAACAGATTTTCAAAATAATTACTAAATATTTCAATTAGTAATTCCTAGCAAGAATTTCCATTCCTTTTTTCTCTTGCATATTGGAAGGACAGTTGTCATGGGCTACACATTAAATTCACAAACACTAGCAAAAGCCAGTGAGCAGAAAAAAGATTCGTACGTAATTTTTGTGATATCTGACTCCACAGATAAACAAAACAGGCCTGAAGTAATTGCATGCGACTCCCTGGCCATAGGTAGGACACCCTTGCCAAAGTGAGTGACAGCATAACAACTAAGGATTCTAAGGATTAAGATCTATTTTTACTGGGTGGGTCCTGTGGCTCAAGGAGTAGGGCACCAGCCCCATATACCAGCAGTGGTGGGTTCAAACCCGGCCCTGGCCAAAAACTGCAAAAAAATAAGGAATCTGTTTTTATTGTAAGAATGCCCTCCCATGAATCCTTTTACTCTGTGAATATAACAACATGCTTTTAAACCTTTCTGGCTCTAAAAAGTTAGGGGGCACAAAAATATCATAAAGGATCATATTACTGTTTTCACATTTGCAGTGGCAGGATCTTTATCTTTTGTGCCCCCACAGCTTGAAATATTTCAATCAATCTTGTAAAAGTGAAACAAAACAAAACAAAAAAAACCCTACAGATCTTTAGTTTCGAGTTTAATTTTTCCACCTCTCATTCCATTTTAAAATATGTTATGATCAAGTTTTCTTTTTTCATTCACCCTCATTCTTCATGTAGCTTCATCTTCAGGGCAGGCTTATAATTGTGGGCAGAAAATGCCAAAGACGTCGTCTGTGAGGGACGTATCTGTCTGCTTTGCCAGCACGGGTTTTAAGGATTATTGGATTGAAGAGCAAGGACAGCTTAATGCCGTGATGAGGTTTACCGCTGACATTTTCCTCATGAAGAGAGTTCCCCTTGTAACTGTCACTCACGTCTTATCTTGAAAAACACAAGCCAAGGCTGCATCCTAATAGCACCACACTTTCTGTCTTTTCACTTAACAATTCCTCAGACACAGACACACATAGAAGTTATTCTAGTTTAGATTGAGTCCCTGTTTCCATTTTAATTCATATTTCATGTGATGTTTTATGATAGAATGTTATATATTTTAAAATATCTATTTAGTTTTAGCACATAGTGTCAGTAGAATCACGAGACCTCAGCACTGGAAAGAACTTGGTCCTCCAAAACAGCCGCTCTTTCCACTAATGAGGGGACCGAGGTTCAGTAAGACACAGCAGAGCTCGCCTAGGATATTCTGAGATCCGCGGGAATGAACTGACTTCAAATAGTCCTTCCATCTACATGACTGTTTTTCAGCTACAGTCACCATAAATTTCAATTTAGCTTTAATATTTAATTAAAAACAGGTTAGTCACTGGTTGTCTTGCAAAGTTGTTTTATTCTGTCGAGATTTAAAAAGAACACGCCACGTAGCCACATTCTTGGTGGAAAGATACAGACAAAAGCTTAGTAAATGTTACTTAAATCGCCTTATTTCACAAAATTAAATTTCTGCTTAGAAATTAAACCTTAGGGAATTTTTAAAAACTGAAGTAGTTGCCTTTGACTTTCATTTCTTGGTATTTTGCATTTGTTTGTGCTGATGTTTCATCAGAATCTGATGACCATTGATTTATGTATATATTCTTTTTGGCTGTTCAATGTAATGAAATTGTAAAGTGTGTCAACAAAAGACAGAGTGTTTAAATAACTTTTTTATGGAAGTAAATGAATTATAGATTGAATGATGAGAAGAATATTCTTTGGAGGACTTTCAAATGACCCCTTCAAATATTTGTTTCAACTCATTCCCCTGTTTGCGCTATAGCACCACTTAAATGCTAATTTAACTATTGCTCTAACCAACTGTTGCTCCAACAACGAGATATTTACATGAATTTAAACAACCCAAAATTCAAGTTGCCAGTGTCTTTCCTCACCCATCACCCTATTCTTACCATAAGCCTGATGCTATCACAGGGACTAACTTTTAAAATTTTGCTTGCTAGAAAAATTACAATTGCTTGGCTTAATATAATTACAGCATTTTAATGTTATTTGCGTATATGAATGTACAACAATACAAAGTATGTTATATATTTCCTTATGTTCAACACATCATTTCTTTCTTTTTCAGCTTTTTAATTAAATGAAGCCAAGTGGAATTTGCATAAAGTGAATGCTTACCACAAGATACACTGTTCCTGACGTTGTTATTTTGAATTCTCCAGTTTATTTCTTTGCTCATTGTGACTGCTGGCTTATTCTTTGTATTTTTTTTTTAAGTGTGGATTTTCTGAGTAAATTTAATTTATAGAAATGATGGTAACATTTCCTATGTACAAAGGAAACATTGACATGTTTTTAAGCCTATTATATGACTCAGCATATGCCACAGGATTGAAATAAATGACAGTGTAATTATGAATTCATGTTTTAGAACCATTTACTCATTAGTAAAGGAAACCACGGTGTTCGCAAAAGGAGTCCGTGAAATGTATGTTAAAGAATGCTTAGTATTATGCCGGGATAGATCATATGCATGAAACTATGCCATGTACTGAAAATTACATTTACTGCAGTTTCAGTTATAAAGACATGCATTGTTCAAATAGTGTTTTGTTCTTATTAATCCTAACTATATAGAGGTGTACAAAATAGGGAGCGGGGTGAATGATGCCGACAGCGTCGGGGCCTCACCTGGGAAAAGGAGCTTCTTCCTGAGATCTAAATCTAAACCACACACTCACGAAATCAACATTCCTCAAAGGAATCAGGCAATGGAAACAAGACACCACAACTAGGAATTAATATGTCTCTACCTTTGGAAGTGCCATCTGGGGGTCTAGACTTACAAGAGCGAACCTAACCCTCTGTGGCCACTTGCCTTTTGCGTTTCATGGAAGCTGCTTGCATCAAAAGCTCATTTTCCGAATCTAGACAAAGGGTTAGTTGTCCTGGGATGAGTGAGTAACTCAATGAAGCTTTTTTGAGATCCAAATATCAGAGTTTAAACATGATTATATTTGTAGTTTAGTTTGTAAGGCACTTTCACAGACATTATTTGTTCCTCATCTTTGTAAATTAGACAGGAAGTAAGTTTTTTTTTTCTGGCTTGTAAAAGTAATGGAAGCCAAAAGCCAGAAATGATTTTAAAAAATGGAGCTCATATCTAGGCTATCAGACTCTTAAACCTGAATTTTTGTATTCTGTGGAACTACCCAAAGGTGGATTTAAGAAAGGAGTTCTTTAGTTAGTTCAATAAATGTTTACTTTCTATTTTTTAAGACATATTCTCTGATTTTCATTAAGATCTGATTAGTAGACTGTGGAGCCTTTTGTTCATTGCAAGTTTCGGCTCTATATCCTCAAATGGGAGCCAGATATACGTCCACAGAGTTTACTTATTTTGTACCTATGAATTTCAATGAAGAATGGGAAATAGAGACGCTCACCAGGGCATGCTTATCAAGTTACATTCCAGGGAATAGGCTAGCGGGATGAAAGCTATCTTCTCAAAACATGGCAGTCTTGGTGAAAATTACATAACAATTTAGACCTGTATTAATTAAGCTTATCACACACTCTAAAATATATGATTAAAAATGGCATTGATCTCCCTAGTTCCTATCTGTAGGATAATAAACTTGGTATTGGAATGGCAGTATCTTGACTTTGTTCAATACCTATCCCTACGTGGCACCTGACCTGTAATTCTTAATCCATTGCATATTTTTTACATTCTCTGAATGGAGTTTAAGGCCAAATTTTAAGACAAATAATAAATATTTATTACAACTAACTTTCGCTTGTCCTCTTAAATCTCAAAATTATCTTCCAGGTGGGATGCAGTTGATTAAATGGTATTGACAAAACACAGGTTCTCTCTGTAAAATTACTAGTGTTTAACGACGATATGGTCATTGTTTGACCCTCTGACTAAAATAAGGAGTTCTTTATTCCTAAACCATGTTAGTGTTCTAGCCTATATTTTGTAATTTCCTCTGAACACTTAAAATAAGTCCAATAATTAAAAATATGTTACTTAGAA
Source organism: Galago senegalensis (assembly GCA_963575145.1). Taxonomy (NCBI): domain Eukaryota; kingdom Metazoa; phylum Chordata; class Mammalia; order Primates; family Galagidae; genus Galago; species Galago senegalensis. The sequence continues at coordinate 36,277 of CAUYTI010064448.1, forward strand.
TTTTATAGTTTAAGGGGCTTTGGCTTCTCTGTAGACAGTTACTTAGGGAGATAAATTTGTGCCGACTCACAAACGCAATGTATTTACCTTTGCTGAACAGAATTGGTATCTGGTGTGCTAAATTTATCACTCCAGTGTCCTTTTACTAGAATCACTGTGTTGTAAATGCTCATAAAAATTATGTTTAACAATCTCCTGTTAGTACTTTTTAAAAAGTACTCTTCTACTAAATTGGAGAGAAAAATCCTAACAAAGTTCCATCAAAGGAGTTTCAATTTATAATAACATCTGATGAATGACTTTGGTTGCATTTTGCTCAAATGCTGTTCTTTGCATGAGATATTCCCAGCCATGTTCTGTGCTTACTGTAATGTTTTATTACCCATAAAAATAATATCCTTTGTCATTACAATTAAGTGGGCATGGTGATTTGGGAGATTAGAGCTTGCTGTGCCAGAGAGCTTGAATAGTATTCTTTTTCTTGGTGTTACAAGAACCTCCACAAGGGTACCTGAAGGGAGTGGTTATTCTAAATGAGGCATGACAATAGCATTATTTTCAACAAATGACATTAAACATTGTCTTTTAAGAAGGACTGGTGACAGGGACAAACATACCAGCTAGAGCATCTAGAGGCAAAAGATTTGTTTAGGGGTATTTTTTTAATTTTTCATTTTTTTATTGTTTGGGTTTCATTGAGGGTACAAAGAATTAGGTTACACAGATTACATTTGTCAGATAATGTCCCTTTTATAATTGTGTCCCGCCCCAAGAGGTGTACCACACACTGTGACCCCCTCATCCCGTACCCTCCTCCCCTTTCCCCACTTGCTCATTCCCCTACCCACCCACTCCCTTGTATTAGCTCATCTACTGCCTTCATATTAGAATAGAGTACATTGGATTCTTCTCCATTCTTGTGATGCTTTACTAAGAAGAAGGTGTTCCACCTCCATCCAGGTTAATACAAAAGATGTAAAGTCTCCATCTTTTTTAATGGCTGAGTAGTATTCTATGGGGGTACATATACCATAGCTTACTAATCCATTCCTGGGTTGGTGGGCATTTAGGCTGTTTCCACATTTTGGTGATTGTAAATTGAGCAGCAATGAACAATCTAGTGCAAATATCCTTATGATAAAAGGTTTTTTTTTTTTTTTCCTTTTCTCTTCTGGGTAGATGCTTAGTAATGGGACTGCAGGATCAAATGAGAGGTCTAATTTGAGTTCCTTGAGGATTCTCCATACTTCCTTCCAAAAAGGTTGTATTAGTTTACAGTCCTACTAGCAGTGTAAAAGTGCTCCCTTCTCTCCACATCCACACTAGCATCTGCAGCTTTGAGATTTTGTTATGTGGGCCATTCTCACTGGGGCTAGGTGATATCTTCGGGTGTTTTTGATTTGCATTTCTCTGATAATTAGGGATGATGAGAATGTTTTTGTATGTTAGCCATTCGCCTGTCTTCTTTAGAGAAGGTTCTATTCATGTCTCTGGGCCAGTATATATGGAATTGTTTGCTCTTTTTTGGTTGAATAATTTGAGTTCTCTATAGATCAGTGGTTCTCAACCTGTGGCTTGGGACCCACAGGAACTGCATTAAAGGGCTGTGGCATTAGGAAGGTAGAGAACAACTGCCATAGATCCTAGTAATCAAGCTTTTGTCCAGTTCATAATATGCAAATATCTTTTCCCATTCTGAAGGTTGTCTGTTTGCTTTGGTGGTTGTTTCCTTAGCTGTACAGAAGTTTTTCATTTTAAGTCCCGTTTTCTTTTTATAATTGTTGTCATGGCCACAGACGTCTTCTTCATAAAAACTTTCCCCAGGCTGATACCATCAAGTGTTTTCTCCATACTTTCTAAACCTTTTATCCATATTCAATCAGTTTGTGTAAGTGGGGACAGGTGCGGGTCCAGTTTCAGTCTTTTACATGTGGTTATCCATCTAAGACTGGTTATTCCAGTCTTTCACAACTGGTTATCCAGTTCTTCCAGCACCATTTATTGAATAGGGATTCTTTTCCCCAGTGTATATTCTTGTTTGGTTCACAAAGGTCAGCTGGCTATAAGATGTTAGTTTCTTCTCATGGTTTTATATTCAGTGCCAAATGTGAATGTCTCTGTTTTTGTGCCAATACCATGCTTTTTAAATCACTGTGACCTTATAATTTAGCTGCACGTCTGGTAGGGTGATACCCCCAATTTTCTTTTTATTACTAAGAATTGCCTTAGCTATATGGGGTTATTTCCAAATCTTGAAAGTTTGATGATGTATTTTAATGGGGATTGCAATGAACCTATAGATTGTTTGGGGAAGTATTGACAGTTTGACAGTGTTGATTCTTAGCCATGACCATGGGTATGTTCTTTCATTTGTTAATATCTTCTGCTATTTCTTTCCTTAGGGTTTTGCAGTTTTCTTTATAGAGGTCCTTCACCTCTTCCATTATGTATATTTTTAGGTATTCTACTTTTTTGGAAGCTATTGTGAAGGGAACTGTGTCTTTGATTAGCTTCTCACCTTGGCTGTTATTGGCATATACAAAGGCTATTGATTTGTGGACATTGATTTTATATCCTGAGACATTGCTGTATGTTTTGATCACTTCCAGGAGTCTTGTGGTTGATTCTTTGGGGTTCTCTTAGTATAAGATCATATCATTGGCAAAGAGCAAGAGTTTGACCTCCGCTGCCCCCACTTGGATGCCCTTTATTTCCTTCTCTTGCCTAATTGCATTGTCTAGAACTTTCAGCACTCTGTTCAATAGTAGTGGCGATAGAGGACAACCTTGTCTGGTTCCAGTTCTAAGTGGAAAAGCTTTCAGTTCCCTTCCATTCAGTATGATAATACCTGTGGGTTTTTTATAGATGGCTTCAGTCATTTAAAGAAACGTGCCTCTATGCTTAACATTTTTAAGTGTTCTTGTTAGGATGCTCATAGTGGATATTGCTGTAACAAAGACATACAGTCATGGATGTGGCTTCAGAACTGGCCAGTGAGCAGAGGAGCATGCTAGAAACAAGCCCAATTGCTCATAACAGGATAAGCAGACAGCCCAAGTAAAAATGGGCTGTTAAGTATGCCTGGTATGTTTAATAAAGTGAAGTTTACAAAGCAGGACCCTTAACCAGACAACCAGGACATCAGCAGACAGTGAAGAGATGAAGAAGGGAAATAATGATGCCTGGCAAGAGACAGGTTGGATTCGCTGCAGCCATGGTGATTAAAGCTCACGTAGCTCCCAGAATGGGAAGAGAGAGAAGACAGCCTTGTAAATGGTGTTTCCTTTATTTGTAAACCAAGGAAAATACAATTTTTCCTCTCGTGGGGCATGACTATTATTACATCTCTTCAATAAACATAGAGTTCGTCACTTTCTTGTTTTTGTTTTTATTTATTTGTTTATTTTGCCCAGAAATACGTCCTTATTGGTCATATCATCCATCTGTGGTCAGTCTGAGAAACACTGATCAGATAAAAGACCAGATTCTTAGGTTACTCAAATGAAGCATATCTTCTCAAAAGAAAAGCTGTTTGTGTCATCAGGGACTCAGGATTGGGCTACTGTAGCAGAAGATTGCTAATCACAGTCATGCACAGCGGTCACTCCAGCACTAAATGTAAAAACCGAAAATTAAGAGGTACATGCAGTTATTTTGTGTACTGCATCAATTGCAATAATTGCTGGGTAAAAGCAGTTTTCACATCAGGTAAATGCATGTTCATACAAGCAACTTCTGGTGATGTGAGCTGGGAGACGATAACAAGAATTAAATACAAGACAAGAGCGGTGGTGATGAGTGGAGTGGTCCACTTCTCTCTCCTCAGAGTTCACCTTCTTTGGTCATGATGTTCAATGCAGCAAGGGAAAAATGCCCTCATTTCAGATTGCTCATAATGTGCTTTTTAAAAAATTTTTAAATGATTGTTTTTTATTTTAATATGATTTCTCTTTCAGGCAATACACTTGGGTAGCAATATTCGCTTTTTTTTTTCCCAGGGAAGAAATTAATAAGAAATATTAAATTGAAATGCTTATATGTCTTAGTACATGTAACATTGCATCCTAGTTAGACCCCTAAAGCCTCCGTATGACTATAAAGATCTATAACTTCCTTCAACATGCATTATACTTTCAGACATCGAACTCTTTCTAATTAAAATAAGAAAAGTCATCGTAAGCAGTGACAACTGAAGAATTTAACATGAAAACAAATAGATTTTTCTTAGATCAAGCTGAAATACAAATAAGCAGAACATTGCAGCAACACAAAAGGTTAAATAATTGAACAGCTACTTTTTAAAATGTTTACATTGTGTAATTTTAAAGCTGCCTACATATACGAGCTGTTGGACATATTATCAAAAGGACTAGCCCATATCGTTGTATGGTGGATAGTAGGGGTGCTTTATTTTCTGACTGGTATGAGAAAAGATGTGATGATACAACAGTCACCTAACAACATTATAGAAAGTTTCTCCACCTGCTAAAACATGTTCCCCAAAGAACTTAATAACTTTGCACACTTTTTTTTTTTTTTTTTTTTTTTGCAGTGTTGGGCTGGGGCTGGGTTTGAACCCACCACTCCCAGTATATGGGGCCGGCACCCCACTCCTTGAGCCCCAGGCGCCACCTTAAAAATACTGGTCCATTATTATTTTATTACTCAATTTATTTGAAAATATTAAAGATAAAAACATTATTTTGAAATAATACTATATCAAGAACAGTGGGGGGGGGATAAAATAAATCCATTGAGATATTTAAGCCTTTATTCTCCTTTGCATTTTCTATCAACAGGATATTTTGATGGCGGACAAACAAAACTTAAGGGGGATAGAAAAGTTCTTTCTATATGTTCCTTTCCTTGGCCACCTCGACCCCAGCCTTTGAGTTGATAACTATGTCCAGAATTAACATTTGTTCCTCTCTCAGACCTGCCATCATTACTTCTGTGATGCTAAGAGCATGGAAAACAGACTCAGTCCATGCTTACCCAAGAGCTGGAAGCCAAAGACGTGGCTAGGAATTTGCCTGATGGCTTCTCCAGTTTTGACAATTCTAGGCTCAGGGGTGGGTTGTTGCTGGTCTGGCCTGCTGCTCTAATAGCCCCTAATGCATGGAGGATACATTCCAAGACTTCTCCACTGGCTGTCTAAACTGCAGACAGCGCCAACTATCCAACAGTCACCTTCCAACTTTATGCAAACTTTCCACCTGTGTGGTTTTTTTTTCCTATACATACCCACCCATGATCAAGTTTACTTTATAAATTAGGCACAGTAAAAGATTAATAATAATAATAAAACAACATTTATAACACTATGCAGTAATAAAAGTGATATGAATGTGATAGTTCTTTTTCTCTTAAGTATCTTATCTATACTCACCTATTTTCAGATGACAGTTGACCACAGGTAGCTGAAACCCTGGACAGTGAAATTTTTGTTAAGGGAGACCATGGTAACTATATTACTTAACCCTTTTGAACATTTAGCTGTCTTTACACTTGGCAATGAGAAGGTTTCCTCAGCCTTTGGAAAAACATTCAACCCTATATTCCTCCTATTTTTTTTTTAGAACCCTAACGCTTTTGAAACTCGAAGGTGCACATAACCTTACCTGGAGACTGCATCCTACTAAATCGCCTAGTTAAAATGCAAATTCCAATTGAACAGTTCTGGGGTGAAGGCTGAGATTCTGAATTTCTTACATGTTGCTCTAATGTTGGTGCAGAGATCACACTTTCAGCAGTAAACTTATATAGTGGTTCCCAAATTGTGTCCTTGGAACAGCAGCAGCACCTAGAAACTTGGTGGACATGCAAATTCTCAGGTCCAATCCCAGACCTATTCAGTCAGGAATTCTGAGGGTGAGACACAGAAATCTGTGTTTTAATAATCTTTCAGGTGATTCTGATGCACTTGGCAGCTTGAGAACCTGTATTAAAATATGTTAAAATATTTCTATGCCAATTTATTATAGACAAGATGTTGAAGATCTTGTCAAAAGTCACTTCACATGGCATGAAACCAACACATGCCTCATGTTCAGCCAATTGGTTACCATGTGCAGTAGCAATTTTCATTTTCCCTGTGGAGTGCTGATATACCAATGTTGACTTTATACCCACATATCATGAAAGTAGACCGAGTATTCTGGAATATCTCCCATGATACAAATAGGTTATATAAGATACCTAAAAATGTGATGTCCAGAGAACATTAATAGCCTTTTCCACTATTCCAACCACTGGGGTAGGATTATAAGCAAAATAGACAAAAATACCTCACCTTTTGTTGACTATTACAGTCTAAGGCTGAGGTCCCCAACCCCTGGGCTGCAGCCTGGTTAGGTACATGGCCTGTTAGGAACTGGGACACACAGCAAGAGGTGAGCAGGGAGCCACCATCGGTCCTTACAGCTGCTCCCCACTGCTCCCGTCACCCCCTGGGGTCCACCTGCTGTCAGAGCAGCTGCAGGGTTAGATTCTCAGAGGAGTGTGAATCCTACTGTAGGCTGCACGTGTGAGGCATGGGGGTTGCTGTGTTCCTCACGAGCATCTAATGCCTAACGGACAGAGGTGGAGCTGGAGCGGCTCAAATACAGATTATATTAGCAGAGAGGTTTGAGTGCACACAGTCCACAATCAGTCAGTTCTTTCCAGACTTATATCAAAACCATACCCCCTGCTTCATGAGAAAATTGCCACAAAATCAGTCTCTGGTGCCATGAAGTTTGGGGACCACTGTTCCAAAGAGTTTTATTGTATAAAAAAATACATTAAAATTACTAGAAGGGTGATAGTGGCAGGGGAAAAAATCAAAAAGGGAATAGAAGAGAGTAGTATCTTAAATGGTAGTTACTACAGGCTCAGGGAGAAAGTCAGCTGGGCAATGACTTGAGGAAAATGAGGAGTGAACCATGTAGACAAGAGGGGGGTGGAAGGAGCTACCAGGATTAAAGGAAAGCCAGTACATGTGGCCTTGGCATGAGCATGGCATATGTGCTGGGGATCCAGGGTCCCAGTTCCCAGAGCCCAGTTGACCTGGTTGGCTGAGCTAGAACGTTCAAGCAGGGAACGGTGGTAACTGAAAGCAAAGGTGAGTAGAAACTGAAATGAAAGTGGAGCGGCCCAGGCAGTGTGGATAGAGAACAAAGGAACCTACACAAATTCCAGGGGAAAAAGAGACTTCATTTAGGAAGAATGAAGAAAGATTAGAGCACTTTCAAAGAGAGGTGGAAGTGGGTCCCTCTCAAGACGGAGAGAAGGTGAGAGCAAGATGGCAGGCGGAGGTCTGCAGGGATAGCACATCCTCTCTCCATTCGAAGTTGGCTGCAAGGTTTTCATTAGCTTCTCTGGCCTCCAGGTAGATTGCCTTTTTCTATTGGTCATTGTCTCTTTCTATTGGTCATTGGTTACCTAGGTTACAAGGTATCCATATTCTTCTGAGTCCTCCAGACTTCCGGTTCTAGAGGCCAGGTTTTCCTCCCACCCCCCCTTTAAGCCCCTTCTTAGTTTCCCTTCTGAATATGAGTTCAAGAAGCCCAGGGTGGATGATGAGGACAGAGCAGGTGGAGGGCACCAGAGATAAGGTGGCCTGACACTTGACCCCCTGCAGGTGCCCTCAGGATTTGCAGTCCCACTCTTGTGGAAATAAACAAAGGCCACCTAAACGAGAACAAGCAGAGGCTCTGAATACGTGTTCAGAGCTTGCCACAGCAGGGAAGTCGGCCACCATCCATGGCATGCCACAGAGACAAGGCAGGCAGAGAAGCTGGAGACTGTTACAAAGCTGGGAGAAAGAGAGGAAGCTTCGGGGAGACTGTGGTTGTAGGTTGTTGACTTTGGGGAAGCTGGACAGGGGTCAAAGGAGCAGAGCCTGTTTGGCTTTCCCTGGCTGGTCATGAGTTAGGAGTGAGGGTCAAAGTAGGGAAGCTCTCAGCCCTTGCCCAAGTCCTGATGGTTCCAGCCCAGTTGCTGCAGAGGTCGTTTGGCTTCTGGACTGGTTACTGTGGAGTTTGTGGTTAGCTTCCCCAGTGAGCTTCTGCAGAGGTTGGGGACAGAGTTCTGCTGTCATGCATGGTGGAGTCACGCCCTTTTATATATTCAGTCTCGTTCTGAGGAAAAGGGAAAGCCATTGTAGGATTTAGGGTTATGAACAAAGAAAGGTAGTGATTGTATTTGTACATTCAAATGATCCCTAGGGAAGCAAAGGGAAGCAAGGATGGCAGCAAGGAGACCTATCGTTGGTCCTGGCAAGGTGCAAACCTTGATGGCATCAGGTCCTGCTTGTGGAGGTGTGAGCTGCACAGAAGACAGAAGAGTCAGAAAGATTTGCTGGCAGATGGAACCTGAGGTCTGAGACAGAGGAGTCACAGATGATGACAAAGAATTTGGCTTGAGTGAGTGTAGAAGATGAAAGTGCCCTCCACGGTGTGCGGGGAGATCAGTGGTAGGGAATGTGGGAAGTGTAGTTTTAATGGCCTCAAAGCATTCAAGTAAACATCTCATAGGAAATTGAATAAGAGCTCAGGACAGAAGTCTAGACGGCATGTGCATTTGGAAAGAGCCAGTTTACACGTATGGGAGTCATTCAAAGCCACTTGACTGTATTGGACCCCCGGGGAGTGAAGTTGGTAGGGAAGAGTACAGAGGACTGAGCATCAGGTGACCCATAGTAAGAGGTTAAGGTGATCAGGTGGGATCAGGGTGATGACACAGAACCAGGAAAGACAATGAGGTGGGAAGACCAGAAGCTGCAGTGGTTCTGTCTGCAAAGGAAACAGCCAGCCCCATCTCGGGCTGCTCCCCTTCCAGCTGATATGAGAGCATTGCCCCTCAGCTCACAGGGTCAGAGGGAAAAGCCGCTTCAGTGGAGCAAAAAGAGCAAATATTGAGTGTGGTTTTGAGAAGATCTAGGAGAATTGGAGACTGCACAAGCACTTATTTTTAGGAGTTTTCTTGTTAAGATAGGGGAAATGATATGTTAGTTGAGTTGATAACACTTTCTCTGAGAGACTGATTCTGTAAGAGAGGTGGAAGAATTGGTAAAACCATGGAGCTGGAGCTGGTGAGGGGCCAGGGGGCAGTGCATACCTGGAGGGCAGCCTCAGACAGGGGACTGATTCCAGAGCAGGCAGAGCAGGTGTGCATGTGCTGTGTAGGACAGTGTGATGGTGTGAGCTTCTAGACAGTCTACTTTGATTGCTCTCAGTTTCTCAGCTAAACAAGAACCAGGATCATCAGCAGAGAGTGAAGAGAGAGAAAAAGGTGTGAGAGAGGGGAGGCACCTGTGGCTCAGTGAGTAGTAGGGCGCCAGCCCCATATACCAAGGGTGGCGGGTTCAAACCCAGCCCCAGCCAAATTGCAACAAAAAAATAGCTGGGCGTTGCGGTGGGCGCCTGTGGTCCCAGCTACTCAGGAGGCTGAGTCAAGAGAATCACATAAGCCCAAGAGCTGGAGGTTACTGTGAGCTGTGACACCACAGTACTCTACGGATGGACGACAAAAGTGAGACTCTGTCTCTAAAAAATAATAATAATAAATAAAAAGAAAAGGTGTGAGAGAATTATTTAGGAGCCTAGAAGTGGAATAGGCTTGAGAAACACAGCATAGCTGTCTTGCAGCTTTTAAGGAGCCATTGTTTATGATAAGTGCATTGATTAGGGTGAGCAGATGACTTTGACAAACAAGCCCCAAATCTCAGAGGCGTAATATGGTAAATAATTTTGATTTTCCTCTTCCTCATTCCAAAGAGGTTTAAGGGGAAGAGGTGCGCTACTCTACACTGTCTTCCCAGCAACTGTGTCCACCCACACCCCTTGCACACCCCACTCCCAACCTCACAGTCCTCCACTAAAATTTCTTCCTGGAGTCATGGCACAAAGAAAGAAGACGTGGAAAACTTCGCTGATTTGTCAAACCTGGAGGTGTTCTACATCATTCCTGCCCATGTGTCACTGGCCAGAAATCGGTCGCTGGGCATCAGCCAGTGCCAAGCAAATTAAATAAATGTAATCTGTGTTTGGAGAGAGCTGGAGCTGAGGGATTACAGAACAAACACAAAGAATGCAAGTAGGAGAGGCACGGAAGCAGAGGGCGTGAGCAACCCGGTAAGGGTTAACAGTAACCTCGGGAGAGGGATGGGAGCAGAGGGTGTGAGCAACCAGGTGAAGGTTAACACTGACCTTTGAATTCAATTTGGATAAGGTGACCAGATGTCCCTCTTTTTGCAGGACAGTTCTGATTTTTAGCAAATTGTCCTGTGCCCTGCGGCATTTTTAAAAAGTCTTGATTTTTAGAAAGAATGCACAACAAGTTAGGGAATGGTGGGACAACAGGAAGGGAATATAGGGTTTGATCTGCTGAAAAGGTTAATGTAAGTCCATTTGGGAATGAAGAGGTTAATGTAACTTCATTTGGAAATGAAAAGGCTAATGTAAACTCCCTACTCCCCTCCTGGGCAAGGTCACCCAGGTGGAAGGGTACCCTACTCCTTAGAGCCACAGGCGCCGCCCTCTACATAATTTTTTTTAATGTATTGTATTTGTAAATTGTACTTATGTTGAAATTTAAAAAATATTTATTACAATACTATTCTTGTGTTCTATGAAAATTTTTGTTGCTCCATATAGACCAAATTTTTAATTAAGATCCCCCCCACCAATGGTATCCCGCTTTACCAATGTTAAAATCTGGTTACCTTAAATTTGGAAAAGGCAAGTGAGGAGGGAGGTAAAGGAAATGAATAGGTAGCTGAAGCAATGGACTTTCAAAATTTTAAAATATAACATTCTTTCATGTGTAGTAAGGCTTAAAATAATTATTGGGGGTAATTTATGTTTGCCAGCTTCACTGAGGGCTATCACACTTGCCTGATGTAGCCAAAGCCTGCATAAAATGGCCAAGCCAGTTCTCTAGTTACTGATTTCTGCAAGATTAAAAATAGAAAAGAAAAAGAAAACAGTAATAGGTATTTCAAGAACAGAGGATTTTATGTTTTCTTTGATGATAATCCATTAAAATATTTTGCTCAAGGTTTTCTCGTTGACTTAATTTGCATTCCTTTTATTCTCCAAAGAAATTAGACGCAAATTCAAGACTACCTTTATTGGTTTTCTTGTCCAGGTTTTGGGGACATCCAACTTAGATGAGAAGTTTTAATTGTACTTGTCAGCAGGCATGAAAGTGCATCTTAAGTTGAAATGTATTCACCGCCATGAATGTAAAGCTTATAAACAAATAAGTGCTCGATGTAAAATTATCTGTTTTTTTTTTTTTAGCTAGAGGATTGTAGAAGGGTCAAAAGAATAACAAAATGCAAACATCTAGAAGGTATTGTGGGAAAATAACAACACTCAGCCACCTTTCTATGAATGTTCTAATTCTGAGGGAGTCAAAATCTGAAGGAAGGGAGAGTGGACACATGGGTTCAACTACTAGTGAGACAATTTTGAAAAATAGGTTTGGATTCTAATGTGTCTATTTGCCATTGACTGGTCTCAGAGATAGCAATAGGTAGATGTAGACTTGTGACTGCTATAACAACACGGCCATGGTTGCAACCAGTTAGGTCATGGCTTTCATCTGCCTCTATAAATTTCTCACTGAGCAGATCCATGTACTCCTGGCCAACAGCACTCAACGGCTGACATTTTTCCCAAAAAGGGCAGCTTATTTGGGGTGAGAGGACTGCGGGTGTTCGAATAACTCCCAACAGTAGAAAATGAACCAAAATCTCATGCTAATATAATGGTATGTGATTGGTGAGCTCATGTAAACACATTATGCCTTACTCGATTGATTTCAATGTTTCATAGAATGTAAAATGTGCCATAATTTTATATAACATTAAGAAAAAAATGCTGTCATTAACCCAGGACACAGTGTTCTTGTATCACCAACAGTTGACAATTTATATTTAGAAGAGGTTACTTAGAAGACATTATGTAATCAGCCAAAGGAAAATGTAATGGGACTACATTGGGTGAAACATTCCTGGAAGTTCTTCCAATTCAAAGTCTGACTCATCTCAAACAGTTTTCAAGTCAAGGTATCAAAAGTCTTCTGTGCCCTGAAGCGTGTTGGTGATGCAGTATTTCTTTTGAAAAAGGCAGTCCTATCTCTGGGGTTTGCTCCTGATATTTTAAGCAATTTCTGATACTGGTTCCTTCTTGAGCTTAGATGATAAGAATGCAATAACCACCTAACCTCACAATGGCCCTTCTTGCTGGCAGTCATGAAACAGTGCTGTAAATTTTAAGGCACATTTTATTTTAGAGTAAAGGTGGTATCAAATGTGAGGATGTAAATGACTCTACGACACGTATCATTTGTATATTTGAATCTATAAAATAGAATGTGTGGGAAAATGAAATCATTTTCACTCAACAGGTGTGTAATAAACCCCTGTTCTGTACACTCCTGGGACAGATCAAGATAGCTTATTAACCCTAATAAGAGAGATTTTTCCTTAGGCCCTTCAATATTATCCTTCCATCATTCCATCTTAGCACTACCTCTCCAAATATTATGCTGAGGGAATAGAATGAAGCAGCGGACAGTACAATCCCCTGGAGCCAGATGACTTGAGTCTAGAATCCAGGTCCACAGCTCCTAGCTTTGTGACCTTGAGCAAGGTACCTAACTTCTCTGTGTCTCAGTTTCCTCATAATAATAGTATCTAGCCAAGTGGGTAATTGTGAGGACGAACAAAATAAGCTAATGCTTAGAACAGAGGCTGGATGTAGAAGTTTTTTGTATTATTCTAGTTCTATATTACTGTGTTTCCCTGAAAATCAGACACTATTTTATATTTATTTTTTCTCAAGAAGACACACTAGGGCTTATTTTCAGGGGATGTCTTCCTCTTCATGCAGAAATGTAGGGTGTGGTCTTATTATGAGGTAGGGCTTATATTTATCACCAGGTCTTATTATGGGGTAAGGCTTATATTTAACAAATGCACAGAAATCCTGCTAGGGCTTATTTTGGGGGTAGGTCTTATATTTGGGGAAACATGGTAGAAAGCTATGTATAGTTGAGATCTACCTTTGGCACTTCATTTAAAGAGTTCACTCATTGTGATTCAGTCTTATAGGGCATCAGCAGGTTGCTCCGACCAGACTTGAGAGATTAAGAAATCAACTCCGTGTTTGACTTACTTGTAGTGGGGTGTAGTCTTTCTGAGACTGTGTATATGTGTGTGCATGTGTGTGTGGTATTTCTACTGAATTCCCTGATAGAAAACAGTCACTACATCTTTTGTCTTGAAAGATGAAGACGCAAACCTACCAAAATAAACTAATGCTTTTGTCCTACCTGAGCCCCCTGCAGGAAAAATTCACATTCAAATGTGAATCCCAAGTAGGTGAAGTGGGGGAAATGCAGTTCTCAGTCTTCTGAGAGGTTAATAAAGATGCCTTCATTTTTTAACCATCCCCATACGATGCATTGCTAATAAACACAGAGGGAGCCAGAACATGTATGCTCATTTTAAGAAAGCAAAAAAGCTGTGTTAAATTTGTAACACTCAAGTCACATTTGACTTCTGCGATTACAAGAAGTGCTCACCGTGACTTGTCTTCATCTTTTGTTATTGGTCTCTATTGAGTATTCCAACAATGAATGGATTTTCTGGGGACTTGGGTGGTAATGCACTATAGTTCAAGTCCATAAACACAGTGCTTATTGGCTCAGAAGTTGAAAGAAAAATGTAAAATCGTGTTCACACAAAGACACCTACATAAAATCGGTCTTTGTTTGTTTGTTTGTTTCAATTATCTAAATTAGTTTTCTTATCCAAAGTTTTCCCTTGAGCAAACCAAAATATTCCAGCTGACCTATAGATAGCTGGAATTCATAAACATTAAGTATTTTAAAAGTGGATAATATGGTCAAATAACCATTATATACAAACATTCATGAATACCTTTCCATTAAACTGAAAATTGGTTGGTTCAAAATTCAAGTATATATTAAATGCCTACTGTATACTTACCAGGATAGTTAGGTGTCTGCTCAACATTGTTGAATATGAGAGAAATATAAGACACATTGGTGATTAGATATTGTTTAACATTTAGTTAATAGGAAAATATATCATGAAACAACTAAGATATACACACAAATTAAATGTTAATGTCATCAGAGGGCTATTGATATAGATGAGGAGACAATGTAGTTTAATCAAATGTATTAACTGAATAATAAACTATTTTAATACTTGGGACATAAAAAATGTCAGGAGGAAAATAATTATGAGCCTTTAAAGAAGGTATCTCCCTGGGTGTGGATCTGGAGGACAAAACGTATGTTAATAGAGAGGTGGTAGAAGGGAATTCTAAGGAGGGAAAGAGCAGGAACAAAACCACAGACATAATCATAGAGGTTTCCTGAGGATGGAACCAGGAGAAACAGTAAGGACGCCAGCATCCTGAATCAGACAGAATTTCTGGGGCACATAATTAGTATTAACAATTGAATCCAATTTTAGAGATTCTTAAGTAAAACTGCTCTCATTGGCTATCATAGACTATTAGAAGCTACTGTGAATTTTTGAATGGGCCAGTTATCTGACAGTGCTCAAACCAACAGCCACAGCCACATAGAGGAGATAGTTAAGCCAGGAAAGGAGAAACACCAGAAATGCAATTGGAACTGGAAACAGCAGAGTCTGTCAGGGATCTCTGCAGGGTAATCTTTCCTTATTCCCGGGGCAAATGTTAGACAGAGCTGTGTCTTTCTCCTGTTCGGCAAATCCCATCTCTTAAGGCATCCTGCCTCTCATTTTCCTGTTCTCTGAACAATGAGTTCAAATCTCTTGATTCAGATAAATTACATCTCAGACTCTTATTAAGGAACTCGCAGACAGTATCATGAAATGTTTTCTAAAGGTGAGAGCTACAAATTACAGAATAGCAAACTTGGCCTTGTTTCCAGGGAAAATTCCAGAATAAATTATCTTGCAGAGCCTTTAATATGGTAGAAGTTCTTTTTAAGTGCCAACCTGGGCCCATAAATAGCAGTCATGGGACAATCCTAATTGCCTTTTCTGGCAGGATTGTCAGAAGGAGGAGGAAGAGCTACTGGATCTATTGACTCCAAATTTCAATGAGGCAGTTTACTCAGAGTACTGGGTGAGCTTTCAGCATGAATGGCAGGTAAGATGAATGACTGTATTTTCCCAGTTAGCCGCTGTCTTTGTACAAATGTACCTGGAGGGAGGTTTGGGAGCTTCAATGGCTCTCTCTTTGGCTGTGCCCTGGTTAATGAGTCAGATTCCTAAATTATCACAACAGATTTAGAAGAGCATTGAAGATAGGTTTTAGAGGGGTAATGGAAAGTCTCAATCTTTGATCTGGGCCATCCATTTGCACAAGTGCAGACTGAGAATACTGGAGGGCTGAGAAATGACAGGGGTCGCAATGTGTGTATTTTAACCACTCTCCTGAGAACAGATGCATGATGTAGGCCATCTGATATACAAGGGTGCCAAACAAATGCACACACGTTTTAAGAAAAGAAAAAAAGTGTATTAAATTTGTAATACTCAAGCCACATTGGACTTCTGCAATTATAAGAGGTGCTCAAATGTGACCTGTATTCATCTTTTGTTATCTGTATATTGAGTATTTTAATACAGTATTTTTTTCTTTCTTAAAATGGGTATGCTTTTTTGGGAACCCTCTGTATTTATAATTCTAATGGTGAAAATTCCAGCAGCAAGTGAAGAATGGGACCAAAAAGATATTCAAAGCACCCTAGGGGAGGTGATGACCAGTGATGATCACTGGATGAGTAGACCCTTCTGTCCCGTATTTGTGGATACAGGAGTTTGCTGTTCCTACCTGTTGGGAAACTTAACCCTTATGATGATTTCCCCCAAATAACCAGTTCGTTTAGTACAAGTGTTTAAGGCAAAGCTATTAAACACATTTTCATCTCTACCACCTGAAACATAACACAACTCATGCACTCCCACCTGAGAACTTTCCCAGTAGCTAACTGGCCCTGAGAAAGTAGCTGCATTTTTGACATTCAGCATATAATTCATTGTCATTCAAATGATACAATGTAAATAACTTCTAATCAGTTTAGATTGCTTTTGTGTTGATAGCAGAGTTGGAGATTTACAGTGCCGGGAAGAACTAGTTCTCTGAGTCTCTGATGATACACATAAAAGTGAAAAAGTGAAGTTTTCATTCCTATTTTTGCTGCTCCAAATTTTCCTCTTTTTATTTTGTTACAGAATAAAATGGAAGACTTGAAGGCCAGAAACTGTAATTACTGATGAGTAATATGGAACTTGCTGTTATAGAAAGATATTCAGTCCAGTAATACTTTCTATATATATTGTCATTGTCTATCTAAGAGGGACCCTCAGTCACTGTGGACTACTTTTGGTATAAAGGCATCTGTGGTATTTCTTAGTTTTAAAAGCTCAGGTGGGCTTGTCTCTGCTTGTTATTTTGAAGCATGAGGTAGTGACATGAGCACACCTGGAGGCTACCTGTCAGTGTAGATTTTCTAAATCTACATTATATGGCTGTTTAGACTTGAGCCCCATGCCCAAGACATCTCATTACATATGTGTGAATATTCCAAAATCTTCTATCTGAAACAATTCTGGTCCCAGACATTTTTAATAAGGAATATTCAACTTGTACATGGCATTTAGTGATCCAAGCCAAGATATTCTTGGAGATCAAGAGACAGGAGAAGTGGAAAATGAGTATATAGAGACCTTCTTGAGCTTATCTTTATATGACAGCATATTGTAATTTGTTTGAAGCAATACTGGGTTTTACTTTCTATTTTTCTGTTTCCTTGATTAGTTCATCACCTTTAATACATTTTTAAAGACTTTCTGCTTCACTGGCATTTCAGCAGTTCCTCTGCCGTCCATACTTAATTTTCAAATTGCTTCATTTTAAAAGTAAAGTTCTTTGAATTATCATTATTTAACCATTGTCACCATCTCCTAGTAAAAGAACAAAAGATGGGCACTGTGGGTTGAAACTTAACTTCAGCAGAAAAATGGAAATAAGCACCTCAACAGGGAAAGAATTGCAAGCAGAGGGTTGAGGACTGTGAGCTCTTTCCTAGTGACTGGCGGAGACCAGAGGATGAAGGAAAAATGAAGATTTGAAGACACAAGAAGAAAGTTTTATAAAGCTGGCTGGGAGGCTGTCCACTTCCAAGCTTGAGGACCAGTGGAAGCCCCTAGCTTCAGCTGGCTCCATTTTTATTACATGTTTCACTGTTTTAATTATCAATCTAATGGGGGAAGGCTGAACCCTTACCTCATCATTCTTGCTGGGCTTATATTTTCTAACCAAGCTATTTCTTTAACTAACGACATTAATTAGGCTGGTTCACCTCTTGCTAGTATTACTCTAAGTTATTTATGATCTTTACACAAGCACAGCATGGGACAGAGAACACAGTCCAGGAGCAGGATGTCAAAGCAGTGGCCAATCAGACCACACACACAAATCTGAGGAGTGGCGATTAAGCCCCTGGGTAGCCTTGTGCACAGATGAACTGGTGCTTCTGTCCATATTGAGATGACAGAATAAAGGAGATATTTTTCTCCTTATCTTTCCTGAGAGACTTTTTCTCTCATAATGAGGTTTAGGTGCTTGCTGTGTCTCCAAGCAGGTTTAGCATTCCCTCCCTAACTCCCCGAACCCACTAACTCTCCCTGAGAAGGCATTCCTGCCCTGCTGTGAGCCTTGTCTCTCAGTGCTCAGTGACCAGTGAGCCAAGTCCCACTGGGAGAGGGATTAAGCTCCTCCAAGGCAGGACAGTTTGCTAGAAAATGCCAGGCTTTCAGGCTGTCGCTTTGCAAAAGAATTTTGGGTTTCTCTGATCCACTTCTCTCCTGTCTGTTTCCTTTTGCCCACACAACTCCAACCTACTTACCATAAACAATTGAAAATTGGTTTTATGCTTACTGAATCATTATTTCTAGCAATGCAAGCACATCAAGATATGACTCTTCCCTTAAGTACCCACATGTTTACCCACAAGAGAGTTGAACAATTAAGAGAAAACTGGGCAATTTCTCAGTTCCTTTTCAGGTAAGTAAAATCTATATTGGGACTTTATCCATTTGCTTGATGTGCACTTACTAAGCATTAAATTTCCTGGTATTGAAGCAGAAATAAAAAATTAAACACATCTTCACTGTTTTATATTATTAACTCCTCTATTTTTTTCTCTGTCTCTTCCTCTCTCTCTCTCTCTCTCTTTTTTTTTTTTTGGCCAGGGCTGGCTTTGAACCCACCACCTCCAGCATATGGGGCCGGTGACCTACTCCTTTGAGCCACAGGCGCTGCCCTCCTTTTCTTTTCTGTTCCCTTCCCTTCCCTTCTATTTTCCTCTCTTTTCTTTTCTGAGACATAATCTCACTCTGTTGCCCAGGCTACAGTGCTGTGGCACCCTCTCAACTCACAGTAACCTTGAACTCCTGAGTTCAAGTGATTCTCATGGCTCACGTTCTCAAGTAGCTGAGGCTGTAGGCACCCACCACAACGGCCACTTAATTTTTCCATTTTTAGTAGAGACAGGGTCTCACTCTTGCTCAGGCTGGTCTCGAAGTCCTGAGCTCAAGCGATTAATTCAACCACTTCCCCTGTCACTGCACCTGGCCTATTTTTTTCTATTGGGGTAAATTACTACAATTGTTCACTTAAAAATTGTGCCAATTTTGACAGAAAAAGGAGGCTTAGAGATAAAAATTATGGATTAGCTATGGGCCAGCTGAGGCCAGACCATGTCTAAAAGCCGTCAGCTTTATCAAGGTTGGTCCCAGCACCAGGAGCCGCCTTGCCTGAGGTCATGTTCTTTGTCTGCTTTAGGTAGAGATTGACAGTGTGGACTGGGGGGGAAAAACCGAATGCAGGCATATCACAGATAATGCTTAAACCCGGAGCACTCGTGGGCTTGGGGGAGGCTTTGTTGAATCTGCGACAGAGTTCGCCTTCTTCCTCTCCAGGAGTCCTGCTCCCTTCCTTTTCCTCTTCATAAGTGTTCATCCCTCCTAAAGATCTTGTCCACAAACTTTGTCTCAGGGTCTTCTTCCAGAGAACTCAATCCATGGTGCTAATGAAAACTGAGGAAAGGCGAGAGGCAGAGAAACCCAGAGGAGGACAGTGCTTCTGCAGTCAGGTCAGAAGCCCCTGACCCACCCTGCAAAGCCAGGAATGGAAACCAGGAGGCCGGTGAAGAGACTGGGGAGAAGGAGAGAAAGCAAGAACAGATAGCAGTCCAGGTGACTGTAACATCACAGGTCCAGGACCCTGGGGAACAGCGGAGGTCAGATGAGAGAGGTGACTTGGTAGTGGAAATACTGAGATCATTATGACTTTTTGTCATGGGGTGAGGTCAAGACAAATTTTGAAAAAGTTTTCTTTCCCCAGTTGATGTGCTAGGGAAGAATTGACATGTGGTGGTCATTATTCTTCTCAGAGATGAAGAGAGAACGTGTTCAGAGACAAACCGCACACAGAGACTTCACGTGTCATTCATTGTACCTCCTCAACGGAATTCCTTTTCAAACAGCTTGGCAGCTTTTTACCTTATAGTTGACTTTCTTGTATAAACTCAGCTATATTATTGTACTTGCAGTTGCCTTTTCAAGATACTTTCAAATGTACTGTGTTTAATTTTCACAAAATTGGTGAAATGGAATGTTCTTAGATCTGTTGATTGTGCAGCTTGAATCCTAATGTTTCTCTCACTCTCACCACTGAGCTGTCGCATTTGACAGGTGATTAAGAATGAGCTTCTAACGAGCATAGATATCTTTAATTTCTAAATCCTCTGCGATTGACCCTGAAGACGAGAAGATGAAATGTAAGCATAATGGTACAAATGGGACTATTTCACTTTTTAAGTCTTTACAAATGAAAGGTAATCATAATTATGTCCTACCACTGGGGATGTAGGTTTCAAAGTACTTATTCTTTTCAGAACTAAACACCACTGAACATGCTTTCTTTTACAAATGTGAACTAAGTTGTTGCTGTCCCAATTGGATTATGTTGCTGTCCCAAACATAATCTCATACTTTCCATTCTGTTTTTTTCTGTGTGTGTGTGTGTGTGTGTCATTGCTAACATTACGGTAAAGACTTTATTTAAATATGGAACTTGTTCACCTCGTCCTTCACAATAAGTCAATCGATATGGATAAAACATTCCTTGTATCTGGTGAGAATTCACAGCCTTCCTCATTCTAGTGTTTATTTCGTCATCTACCATCATCCAAATTCATGGATGGGTCTCTAGAAGTTTTTATTTAACGTAACTTGGCATTTTTTCAGACGTAATGTTAGTAGACTACACGTCAATTAATATCTTTAATTCATCTCAGACCGGGTCTCCATTCTGCACCACTGAGTACATTTGTTACTTCTTCTTGGGCTTCAGTGTTATAAAATTAAAACACAAATGAAATAGTGGAATACATTACTATTCCCCCCTCTGCCTGCTCTTTCAATCCTCTTGGTTCTATTGAATTCTCTATAAATAATTCATGCACACCATCTCACCCTCTTCCACCATTACTTCTAGGCAGACCATTCCTACCTAATTCAGATTTACGTCCTGAAATTGTCCTAAGTTTTAGAGCTCATTTTGAACTGTCACAGGTATATCTGCTGGACCTTTCTACCGACTTCTAACAATTTGAGGACTTCATTAACTTCTTTCTTTTCATTCTAGCAAATAATCTCTTGTAAGTTTGCAATGAGGTTTCTCATATTCATATGCCTTTTGATATCTCGACAAGTCAGTGTGCAGAGTTGAAACTTAATAAAACTTTGGTGCATAGAATTCAGTCTAAGTAAAATTGGAAGGTAGCTCAATCAAGTCACGAAGCTGGATATAGAGCAATAGCTAAAGTTTATCTGGGGCCTCAGTGAAGCAGCTGAGACCCAATAGTCATCAACCCTGAACAGCAAGAGTGCTTATCTTTTAAAGGTTTTAGGTAGGGTAGGAGGGGGAGAGAATTGCCTTGGTGTGCTGATGACTGGTGCCCGCTACAGTTCCAGCTGGCTTCCCACTGGGACAGTTCTGTTCGTTTATGATTTAGCCCCCCCCCAAAGGCTTTGTGCTTGCTAGTTGCTCATTCCTTCTGGTTCAGTCCCATAAGGGGGGTACTTTCAGCAGAGGTCACTGAACAGCCAGGATAGAGTGCCCTATGCCCAACATAGAGTGGCGGATGCTTGCTCCGTTTAGGGGATTCCTCTGACCAACCTATCATCAGACTTTTTTCTTTTATTGTTGTTGTGGAAATGAGGTCAATGTGTCTCAGGCTGCTTCTCGCTGTTGAGGGGCTGTCATGGACTCCTAAAGAAAGTGGCATGAGGGGCTGGGAAGAAATGGAGGAGGCTGTTGTGGACTCCTAAAGAAGGTGGTGTGGGGGTCTTGGAGGAGATGGAGGGGGCTGTAGTGGACCCCTAAAGAAGGCAGTTTGGGGGCCTGGGGAGAGATGGAGGTTGGCTAGGGGTGGCTGCTCTTGGGGTGGTCTTGCTTCTATAATAGAACTGGCTGACAGCTCTGTTGGTTATTGTTTGAATGGTATTTCATAAGAAATGTATAAACAGTTCGAAGAGTAAGGGGGAAAACACCAGAACCAGTAATAATGAGGCTGAATGGATAAGAAAGGGGTTTAAGAATGCTTGTAGTTGTTCCCATAGTGTTTTTGTCCATGTTGACAAGTTGTATTTATTTAGCGATTTGATGGAGGTCTTTATTCTATCTAAACTATTTTGAATTTGGCCTGTTTTATTGATATAACAACAGCACTCTTCTTTGAGGAATGTGCAGGTTCCTCCATGACTACCGGAAAGGAGGTCAAGGGCCTGCCTGTTCTGGAGGGTGACTTGGTTGGACTGTGAGACCCTGCATAGGTTGGGTCAGGCTTTGTGAGGCTCCAGATGACAGGTAGGATGTCTCTTGGTGTAGATATAAATCGTACTCCTGAGGAGAAGTCCTGCAGTGACCAGGGGAGTTAACCCTGTACTGGCCATGGCTGTTGCTGCCCTCCTGTGTATTCCACCAGTTAAGTGTAGTGGAATGGGCGATTCTAAGTTGGAGGATCCTCAGTAAATGGGCAGAGTTAGAAGGACTAGGATGCAGCATCCTTCCCATAGTGGGGGAAGGACTAGGATGGCTGAGTCATTACAGAGAAAATATATTCTTTGGGTGGGAGGAAGTGAGAGACTGGTTTGTTATGGTTCCAGCTCTGTAGGGAATGCCTTTTGCTACTGGTTGCTAGGACCAGAGGGCTGGTTCTACTGCCCTCAAATGGGGGTGAATTGGAGAGTCTTCTTTTGATGGCAAAATCTTGGAACATTGCAGCTACTGTTCGGAGTATGGAGATGGAAGAGTCTTTTTTTATTGTGTTCGGGGAGAAGATCTGCAGAAGCAGGAGGTAAGTGAAGACAGATGGAATCGTTTGTAGAGTGAGAAAGGTCTTGTGTAGTCCTCAGAGTCAGGGTGGAGGGCAGTGGTTCTCAACCTTCCTAATGCTGCAACCCTTTAATACAGTTCCTCATGTTGTGGTGACCCCCAACCATAAAATGATTTTTGTTGCTACTTCATAACTGTCATTTTGCTACTGTTATGAATCGTAATGTAAATATCTGATATGCAGGGTATATTTTCATTGTTACAAAGGGGTCATCACCCACAGGTTGAGAACCGCTGGTATAGGGGGTGGTAAAAAAGGCATCTATTAGGTTCAGTACTGTAAAGTGGGTGGCATCTGGGAGAATACGGGAAAGGAGAGTATGAGGGTTGGGGACTACCAAGGGTATGGGCTGGAGAGTCTGAATCTTGAGGCAGAGATCGTGTATTAATCCATGGGATTCACCTGGTTTTCTGATGGGAAGCATGGGGGTGTTATATGGAGAACTGGTGGGTCATAGGAGGCTTTGGATAGGAGGTGGGTAGTAATGGGAATTAAATAATACCATTATGAAGAGGGAAAACTGACTTGGCAATGGATCCAGCCATCTTTGACTTTTCTTTCTCTTCAAATAAAACAGATTTCCTCTCTGATAGCATTTCTCAACCTGAAAATTTCCCTTAGCATTTTTCTTTTATAGGACATAGCTGCTGGTGATGAAGTCTCCCGCTTCTTCCTCATCTGAAAATACACTTATTTTGCATCCACCCCTGAAGAACATTTATAATGAATATAGAATCTTGATTGACAGTTCTTTTCAGTCTGTACTTGAAAGATCTTGATTCTGAGTTCTGTGATTTTCGATGGGAAATTTCAGTCATTTAAATGATCTGTCTCTTTTTGCTAAAAGCATTTGAGATGATTTTCTTTATCTTTGGATTTTGGTAGCTTGAGTGTAATGTGTCTAGGCAAATGTCCTCTCAGTTATCCCCATTTGTGGTTTTCTGAGCCGTAAATGTATGGCCTTCATACAATTTGGAAGCTTTTGGAAACTTTCTGCTATTATCTCTTCAAGATTTTTTTTTTCTCCCCAATATCAGCCTTTTGCTGATTCATACACAGAATTAGGTTAACCTCTTCTCTGTTTTTTTTTTTTTTTTAGTTTTATGTATTTTTTTACCTACCCTGAAGCCCTCCTCTAGCCCTCTCTTTGAATCAAACCCATACAGGAAAACAAAACACCCTGAGCCAAGTTCCCTCTCTAAGTTTTGACTTCCTTCCACCATCTTCCCCCTTTTTATTTCCTTTTGAGATTTCCACAGATAGTTTTATTTTCCTTTTATTTATCTTTATCTTTTATTCAGAAATCATTGTGGCAATTAGCAGGAGAACTGGATTTTGTGGGGCTTATGCCATCAATGTAGAACTAAATTTCCAAATTCTGTGTTTAAAGAATCATTCTGGTCGCTTCATTGAAGTTAAGACTGCAGAAAGATAAGGAAGGATTCCTGATGGAATGTTCTTGAACAAATTTAGGTGAAAGACGATGGTGATTTGACAAGACTGATAGCAGTGGAAGCAATAAGATGTAATCATTTTCGGTTTGGCACCTTTAGCACAGTGGTCACAGCACCAGCCACATGCTCTGAGGGTGACAGGTTCAAATCTGACCCCTGCCTGCTAAATAACAATGGCAACTGCAACAACAACAACAACAAATAGCTGGGCATTGTGGCAGGTGCCTGTAGTCCCCGCTACTTGGGAGGCTGAGGTAAGAGAATCACTTAAGCCCAAGAGTTTGAGGTTGCTGTGAACTGTGACATCACAGCACTTTACTGAGGGTGATATAGTGAGACTCCGTCTCAAAAAAAAAAAAAGATATAGTTATTTTCTAGATATATTTTAAAATCCAATAGAATTTTCTGGTAAATCAGGCAGACTGAGTATGAGAGCCATAATAACACTAAAGATTTTGGCTTATGTGCATGATGCAATGGTACATTTCAAAACTATTAAGAAATGAGTATAATTGTGATGGATGTGTTACTTAGTTCAATGTAAGCATTTCACATTGTATATCGAAGCAGTACCCTGAACCCCATAAATGCATCAATGTACAACGTTGTGATTTAATAAAAAACAATTAAAATAAATAAATAAACTGCCATTTTGAAATGCAGCTTAAAATAAGTTAAAAAGTATTTAAAGATAGACTGCCTAGCATGATTTTAATAAGTTTTAATATAGTAAAGAAATAGTTGACACCCCAATCATTTTAGAATTGTTCCCCTAACAAGTCCCACAAAACAGTAAAAAAATAAAATCTTTTCCTGTTACTCATTCTTTGTTGCTATAGGTAAAAACAAATAATATCAAACTCTTTAGAGTGCTTACTATTTGCCAGACACTGTTCAAAGTGCTTTGACTAAGAGCAATAGACATTGGTCCACTGTTCCTAGTATTTGAAATTTAATCTGGTGATACCAAGTGACCTGATTCATATTTTGTCTTCATCCTTCATTAAGATGTTAATTCTGAACAAGAGTTATGGGGGCTTAGTTTAATTAGACTTCAACCAAAAGTGTTTGGTATAAAGATGCACTGAAGATACTACTATAATGTGAACTCCTTCACAGTGCCTTAAGGGCACCATATTTCCTATGTCTAAAATAACCCTCAGTCCAAGGCAGGTGCTCAAGAAGATCTGCAGAATAAAATGATGAATGAGTGTATCACAAATGTGCAAACTCCTGAAAGTTACAAAGCTTACAGGAGTTCCTTTTTTCTCTGCCACTGCATTTTCTGTGTAACAGAATTAAATATTCTATGTATAATGAATAGAAGGGAAGGGAATTAATCTACAATAGTCTTTAAACTAGAGAGCTTTTCCATATTTGGATTTCAAAACATAATCCCTATCTCTCTGGTTTTTTATTGTTGAGGCTTGTCCTTGGTAGCCTATCATTAGTAATTTAAGCCCCCAAATTTTCATCGAATGTTGAAGCTATTACTCTTCAAAGAAAAAAAAAATCTTGCTGAACAATAGGGACATCTGCTGGTTAAAATAACATGTTTCTATCCTTAAAAGACTGCATTGGATTTAGATGGACAAGATTGGGCAATAAAGTTGGAGTAACACTAAATATGTGACATTATGTTAAAACAACCTCCCTCCACTTAAATAATAATAAATGGTAACATTTTATTTCAGGATTCTCTAAACAGTGACACCATCTAGAAAAAGACTGCACTCTCCTTCATCAGTAGCTATTGCAAAAGAATACAATGGCAGTCAGTACCTGTGGCTCAAAGGAGTAAGGTGCCAGTCCCATATGCCAGAGGTGGTGGATTCAAACCCAGCCCTGGCCAAAAAAAATACAAATGGCTAACTTCCAGATCTTCTGAACAAACATTTTTCTACTCAATTAAGGTACTACGTCATCTGCTAGCAAGCCAAAGCTATAGCATGGTGGAGGTAACAGATAACTCATCTTTGCTTTGTCTGGGAATGTGCTAAGCTCCAATTTAGAGAAGTAGAAATATTATCTAGCCTTAAAAAAGAATGAAATTCTGCAATATGTGACCTCATGGTGAAGCTTGAGGACATTAGGCTAAGTAAAATAAGCCAGTCACAGAGGAACAAATACTATATGATTCCACTTATATGAAGTACCTAAAACAGTCAAATTTATAGACTCAAAAGAGTAGAATGGTGGTTAGCTGGGGATAGGAGGAGGAGTGATGGGTAGTTATGTAAGTTACATATACTAACCTACAGGCAAAACATTTCAAGCAAGATGAATAAGCTCTAGAGACCTGGTGCATAACATTGCACCTATACTCAGCAATTATACTTCAAAATGTATTGAGGGTAGATCTCACATTAAGTGTTCTTTTTTTTTTTTTTTTAAGACAGAGTCTCACTTTGTTACCCTTGGTAGCATGCTGTGGCATCATGGGTCACAGCAACCTCAAATTCTTTGGGCTCAAGTGATACTTTTGACCAGCAGTTCTCAACATGTGGGTCGTGACCCCTTTTTAACAATGAAAATACATTGAGGCATTAGGAAGGCTGAGAACCACTGCTCTTGACAAAGTCTCCGAAGTTGCTGGGACTACAGGGCACGAGCTACACCATCTGGCTAATTTTGGAGACACGGTCTCACTCTTGCTGAGGCTGGTCTCAAACTCCTGAGCTCAAGCAATCCGTGTGCCTTAGACTCCCAGACTACTAGAATTATGGGCATGAGCCACTGCACCTGGCCTTATGTTAAGTGCTCTTAACACAATAAATTTTTTTTGAAAATTTTAATTAAAATTTACAAGGGATTTACCTTGGCACTTGCCAGAGCTGTGTTTTCATCATTTTAGGAGTATTATATAGGCCAGGTCCTTGCTACAAATATGCTCTTTTCCCATACTAGCTGAATAAATGCCTTCTCACCTTCCACCCATTAATGCTTATTTCTCTCACCTTCATAGCCTCTACTTAAATACATCTTCTCAGAAAGGCATACTCTAAACTGTAAAGTTCACTTTCAGAACACCCGATTTATGTCTTTCTTTGAACTTATATAAAGTGGGCAAGCCATGGCAATTAATTGGCTGACCGAAGTAGCTCACCGTGTAATCCCAGCACCCTGGGAGGCTGAAGCGGGTGGATTGCCTAAGCTCACATGTGTAAGACCAGCTCTGAGCTAGGGAGAAACCCCAGCTCTAAAAATAGCCAGTGGTATGGTGGGCACCTATAGTCCTAACTACTTGGGAGGCTGAGGCAAGAGAATCACTTGAGCCCAAGACTTACGAGGTTGCTGTGAGCTATTAACACCAAGGCACTCTACTGGGGGTGACAAAGTGAGATTCTGTCTCAAAAAACAGAAAAAACAAAGTGTCAATTATTAATCAGTTTACTAATATACAGCCCTTCTTCCTTCCACTCTAGATTATAAAGGAACTGGTCTTTGAGTCAGATTCAGAAGTTCTCTCAATTTAGTAATATAACGGAACTGTTTTGTTTTGCACACCATAATTACAAGGACAGAAAAAAAAGTTTATCCTCTCTGGCAGAGAGAATTAGAAGGTTAGCTCCCCATTCCCCTAATTGGAAAAGGAACCAATATTTGTTACTATTTCATTTCTAGGTCTCAATAAAGATCTAATACAAAAGAAAAAGAAGTGAAGAGGTGAAGAGGAGGTGACCAGGGGGAGGTATTAAAACAAGTGTGATGGCTCAGCGCCTGTAGCTCAAGAGGCTAAGGCGCCAGCCACATACACCTAAGGTGGTGGGTTCGAGTCCAGCCCGGGCCTGGCAAAGAACAATGACGGCTGCAACCAAAAAATGGCCAGGCGTTGTGTTGGGTGTCTGTGGTCCCAGCTACTTGGGAGGCTGAGGCAGGAGACTCACTTGAGCCCAGGAGTTGGAGGTTGCTGTGAGCTGTGAGGCCACAGCACTCTACCCAGGGGGATAGCTTGAGGCTCTGTCTCAAAAAATAAATAAATAAATAAAACAAGTGTGATGAGACACAACATGGAAGGCATGAAAAGTGTTAAAATATAGAGTGCCATAAGGCCCAGAGAAAAGACTACAAGAATCTGATACAGAACACCACCTGGAAAAGTCTGGTGTTTGGGCCTAACTAGGACAGTTTGTTCATCCCTCTACACAGTAATCCCCATCAGCTCTCAAGAAGTGATGGGAGGCCTCCGGGTGTAGACCCATCAGTTGTATTAACAGAACTCAGAGATTATAGAAAGAAAAATTACTCAGTAATTGTATTTTTCTTTCACTCTAAACAAGTCTTTACATACTTTTTTTTCTGAATTATATCAGCACGTGAGATGATCATGAAAAAGAACTCACTTCTCAGTATTTAAGACACTTTCATATTAATATATCAAACTTCCATAACAGAAAGGCAATTTCATCAATATCCAATCATTGATGAGACCCACAAGTGTTACAAAAAAACTTTTTTTTTTAATATTAGAGATGGGGTTTAATATAATAAGAGATGTTATTATGATAACATACTTTTTTTTTTTTTTTTTGAGCCAGAGCCTCAAACTATAGCCCTGGGTAGAGTGCTATGGCATCACAGCTCACAGCAACCTCCAACTCCTGGGCATAAGTGATTCTCTTGCCTCAGCCTCCCGAGTAGCCGGGACAACAGGCTCCCATCACAACGCCCAGCTACTTTTTGGTTGTAGTTGTCATTGTTTGGCCTGGGCCAGATTCCAATCCACCAGCTCTAGTGCATATGGCTGGCGCCTTAGCCGTTTGAGCTATCCGCACCACCAGATTTACTCTTTAATACATAATATTAATATTAAAATACGCTTGTCTTGGCAGCGCCCGTAGTTTAGTGGGTAGGGCACACAGCACTCCACCCAGGGCGACAGCTTGAGACTCTGTCTCAAAAAAAAAAAAAAAAAAAATACACTTGTCTTCTCCAACTGACCTTGGGAAAAGGAACTCACCTAGAAAGGGAGAATTTAATTATGAAGATGCACTGGACTTTTAACACAATAAACAGCAGTGTGCAGGCTGACCTAAGATTTTGCAGAAAAGAATGGGCAGACCATAATTTAACCACCACCAAATATATTTTGTATTAGTGAAAACAATCCTATTTGTTTATGCTTCATAAAAAAGTTGCAAATTAAGAACCATTTCATAAATATTAAAGTCAACAATTCTGCATATGTAATTATTTCATTGGAACTGCATTGTGAGAGGTTCTGATTCAGGGGTTTACCAGTTTTTCTTTTTAATGCTTAAAAGCCTTACATTTGTCAGGCTCTGTACAAAGTATGTGGTCTACCTTATTCCGGAAGGGAGATCTTATTACCCTCATTTTTCTAAGATAAATTAAGCTTAGAGAGGTGAAGTGCCAAATCCACTATTAAGCAATGAAGCCAAGATTCACATTCACTTCTGACTCTAACGTCTATACATAAACATGTACTCATTAGAAAATGAAATGATACACACCCTAACTCGAACAGAATGCAGAGTACCGCAGATTGGTAATAAAGTTACCAGGACGCAACAAAAAGCAGCTCTTCACACTTATTTCCGAAAATTAGTCAAACATGTCCAACCTCCAATGAAATAAAAATATCTTCCAACAGGAATAATTTGTTTTCTTTATAGGAAGACTATTGCCAAGGTGCACCTTGTGCTGTAGCAGCGAAATTCAGAACACGGCTCCAAAGCTGAAGCTTGGATTCCCACTCTACTACTTATTCTGTACACTTGGACACCTTTAAAATAACCGCAGTGATGCATTCAGCACTTGTGAACATTAGAGTTTAATATATGTAAAGCACTTAACTGACGCATAAGCACTAAAAGAATGTTGGCTTACACTGTTCAAATCCAAAAGCTTATTTAGCCCTTTCGTTTATCGGGGTACTAAATGCATTTTCGATCTACAACTGGTTTGGTGGAGCTTCAAACCCCAACCTAAGTCGAGGAGCGGCTGTACTCTTAACAACTGCGCACAACAGAAGACCACCTGCTTAATATGTAACAGCAAAATAACACAGAGGACACTTTTCATCAAGAATTGTTTCACATGACCAACCACCTATACCACATTTTAAGTGCCTCGGACCAAGAATGAAAACACTCGCCGTCTTCTTCTGTACTCAACAATTCGGTTTATTTTCATTCCACACCCCGGCTCCCTCCGCTCAGAAACCACGAGGAATTATGAAAATCAGCCCGCAGGGCCTAAGTATCCCCAGAGGATACTTAGACATATATGCGCAAAAGGAGAAAAAAATCCTTTATAGCAAGGGCAGCGAGAGTCTATACAGAAGCCCCAGAAAAAGCGAGAAGAACGTACAACTACCACCACACCGAACAACACACAAACTGTAACAAGCCGGGACCTTTTTTCACGTGCTGCCACGCCCGGAAGTGACGCAGCAGCCGGCGCGCGGGGCCGCCCAGCAGGAGAGTCGGGCGGGCGGGGGAGCGTGCGGGGGCCTGGGGGCGGGACGCGGGCGCAGCTCCGTTTCCGGTGGCTCGTCGCGCTCGCTCACTCCAGCTGCAGCCACTCTCGCCCGTGGCTGCTTCCTCCATCCTGGTATTTTTTGGAGCCTCCATCCTGGTTCTTCCAAAGTGCCCGGACCCAAAACAGGAAGTAAGTGCGATGGAACCTTCAGGTCCCAACCGCCGCCAGGGCCGCTCCGCCCAGTGGAGCCTGTCCGGCCCCCTCGCTGCCCGCTAGGTCCCGCCGGCTGGCGCAAGCTGCCAGCGCCTGGGCGCCGCGGGCGGGGTCGGAGCCGGGCTTTCCTGACGCTGAAGCTGCAGTCCCCGCACGTTCAGGCCAGGGCCTCCCTCTCGGGGCCGGGCGGCGGCGGTGGCTCAGGCTGCAGAGCAGGGGAGCGAACGGCCGCCGAGGCACAGCAGCGATCCGGCGGGGGCGGAAAATGGCGGCGGCTTCGGAGGAGCTAAATGGCGCCGGGACCCCTGGGGGGGTGGGGTGAGCCGGAGTCTTGGTAGAGAATTGGCCCGGGGAGTGGGGACAGTAAGCCTTATTTATTTGCTCGTAGTGTTGCTTTTTTAATTTTGTTTTTTGTTACCTCTTCTGGTTTTGTTATGTGGTCCGGCGAGGTAGCGGTGGGCTTGGGTGGGGTTGAGAGAGTGGGGGCGGGTCTCGCCGTAACTCTCTACCCTCCCACCCCCGCTTTTTTTTTTCTTTTTCTTTTTATTTTTATTTAGTTGGCGTTTTAGACTCTTCTTCGGGTCTTTTGGGTTCAGCCTTGCTCAGCACTTCACAGTCTGGGCAGAGAGACTCGGAATTTCTGGCCGAACCGTCCCCGTCAGCCTGGTCCTCTGAGGGAGAGGGACGTGGGATGGGATGCGGGGAGAATCCCAGAGGAGCGGAGAAACACTGCGTCTGCAAAGTAGTAATTGTCGTTACTATGCCGAGTTCCAAGCAAGTTTCTTAAAATTGTTAAATCCACTTTGTTCTTTAAAAGGTACTTTG
Organism: Galago senegalensis; assembly: GCA_963575145.1. Lineage (NCBI taxonomy): Eukaryota > Metazoa > Chordata > Mammalia > Primates > Galagidae > Galago > Galago senegalensis. The sequence continues at coordinate 67,698 of CAUYTI010064448.1, forward strand.
TTTGGGGAATCTGTCCGGGCGATACCGTTTCACCCCAGTCTCCGGAGTAGGCTGAGAGCCGAAGCGGCCAAGTGCCGTTGTATTCAATTGAATGGTACAGCGTAGGTTATCATAAAAATTTTCGGTGTGGATAAAGAAAGGATGATGATCCTGTGAAATCTGAGTCAGAATCCCTTCCCTTCCCCAATTGAATTTTCTTTTCTTGCAATTTCATTCATCTTTATGTACTTCTTTTTAAAGAAAACGTACGAGATCTTGATTTCTTTTGTGTGCGTACTTTGTGACAGGCGAGGCTGCTTTTTGGGACATCTTACAACATATTCTGTACAATCACTAAATACGGCGTTTTTAAGCTTAAAGTAATGTGGGATTTCTCCTTTTTTGTTTGTTTATACCTATATTTTTAATTCGTGGTAAACGACCATTGGTAGCTTTTAAGCTCCAGTGCAAGTAAAATATTTTCCACTATTTGGAAAGTTTTGCATATATTAACCCATCTTTCATTTTCAGTTAAGGATTTTCATGTTTTCCCATTACTTCAGATTTCTTTAAGCTGGTTACTTTGAGGATTACTATATTTTAATTGTTAGTAATTTGAGTAATTTATCACTACTTTAACATTTAAAGACTCTGACCATGGTGATAACGCCAGATATCTTAGCCTTTTAACTGAGATGGTGTAGTAGAAGTAAGAGTTCATGTATTTGGTTAAGATTCAGAAATTTAGTTAAGGTTTAGGAAAAAATAAAAAAGGTTAAAGTTGCATTACAAAGATTGCCATACGGAGAGAATACAATTATGTGTGAGAATTAGGTGTTTTTTTTTTCATTTACAAAGCATGAAAAGCTTGATCCTATCTAAATATAACAATGTTTGTTACATTTATGAAGAAAAATTTTTCATGATTTGTGATTTTCATCATTTTAACTCCGTGTATGCTAGGTGCTTTTGTGTGCCACCAAACAAGCTAATTTTTTTTTCGCTATTTTAGTTGATAGGCTCACCCCAAAATATGCTTTTTGGAACTGATATAGATCCTGCATATTCTGCGTGAAATCTCTAATTGAGTGCAGTTGAGCTAGATGTTGGAGCCAAAATGCTATTGCCCTGTCTTCATCAACATTTAATCAGTAAGTACTGGGCATTGCATACTTCATAGAACTTAAAGTTCATTCTTTTAGCAGTTATGTGACTGTACTATATAAATATTTTTCTGAGTGTTCAGGTTTTATTAGCAGTATTATGAGGAGGAGAAATCATACAAGTTTTGGAGTTAGGATTTGAGTTTTGCGAGCAGAGCATGGCTGGTAAATGGTTATTGGTAGAGAATCATCAAAAATAGGTATGTGTCCTCTTCAGTGCTTTAAGTCCTCTTTTTCCAGGTCCTTTTTTTTCTTAGATGAGAGGTGGTTCTCTAATTCAACCTCAGTACTCCCTTTAAAGGGGTGTATTTATATGGTTAGTTAGATATCACTGACTTGGAATTTAAGTAACAAAAAACTATACCAACGTAATGCTGACCTTTCTATTAATTTCATTTATCTTTCCTACATCTACAGACCTTTTTTTTTTTGAAACAAAGTCTATGTCATCCACCATAGAGTGCTGTAGTGTCACAGCTCACCGCAACCTTCAGCTCTTGGGCTTAGGTGATTCTCTTGCCTCAGCCTCCCTAGTAGCTGGGACCACAGGTGCCTGCCACAAGGCCCAGCTATTTTTTTTGGTTGCAGTTGGCATTTTTGTTTAGCAGGCCTGATACAGGCTCCAACCTCCCCACCTTTGGTATATGTGGCCAGCACCCACTGAGCTAGGAGCACATGAGCCATGTCTCAGTGTTTTTAAGCACTTGGGTTTTTTATGCATCACTTAAAGGCATTGGCTTACATTAACACCTGTAAAGATAAATAAAATAATGTAAAATGAATGTCCCTCAGGATTTACGGCCTGGCATACAGGTATTAAAATATTGAGGGAGCTTAGGGGTGTTTTGAAAGGATTGAGGTCCTGTGTCACTTGTATTAAAAACCCGTCAGTTGGAAAGACTTCAAAACAGCAGCAAAATTTAGGAAAGGTTATGCTCTATTTTCTTTATGTCATATATAGAAAGTGCCTGTTTAACACAGATGTATCCTACCTTCTGGAAATGGAGTTTTCTTTATTTTCAGAGCTAGGGTCTTGCTCTGTTGCCCAAGCTAACGTACAGGGGTAGGATTGTAGTTCACTGTATTCTCAAAACACCTGGGTACCAGCAATCATCCTGTCTTAGCCTCCTTATTAGCTGGGACTACAGGTGCACCCCACCACGTCTGGATAGTTTTTCTTACAACTTGTACAGATGGGATCTGGATGTATTATTTAGGCTGGTCTCAAACTCCTGGCTTCAAGCTATCGTACTGCCTTGGCCTTTAAAAGTGCTGGAATTATAGTCATGAACTGTTGTGCCCAGCTGAATTTTCATTTTTCATAGCCCATTTTCTCTTACCACCATTATTTTCAGTACTTTTTTTCTATTTAAAAGGATTTTCTAGAAACTCACAAGACTTTTAAGTGCTTTGCAATTTCAGCTCCAAAAGATATTTTTAATTTCTAAGTGATGGAAGACAATCTGAGCAAGTGAAAAACTAAATGATCTTTAATTAAACTGATTGTTAAGTATTAAATGTAGAATACAGATAGTAATCAAATGTACGTGGCATTTGTTTGCTTCTGTGTGGTTTCTTCGTTTTTCTTGGTGGTATTTTTGTGAGAATTCCGGTGATAGAAATTACAAAATGGATTTTGTGTATGCTTTTGATTCTGTAAAGGTAAATAAAAGTTTAAATAAAGGAGGAACATGATGCTTATATCTGCTTTTTCAAGTTTGTGAAAACATAGCCTGTTCCAAGACTGAATACCAGAAGTTGTCAAGAAAAAGCACGCTGGAGACCTCTTTATGAACAATTTAATTTCTTTTTTATATCATTCCATTTTCTTAAAATGTCAATTTGATTAGGTATGCCGTCAGGTCATTCTAAGCACCCGTGGTCAGTCATTCACTTACCATCAGGTGTTACGTAGTAGAAGAAATGCTTATTAGGTTTATTTACTGCCTTTTTTAGTGACTGCTGAGGAAATGTGTTTTAAAAATCAACATCAGTATAAATCAGATACGTAGAGATAATTTATATTTTTTTCCCAAGAGCTTCTGATAATGCCTTGCTTAAAAGGTCAGTGCTCAGGCTCAGTGGCCATTGCTCAGTGGTTACGGCGCCGGCCACATACACCAAGGCTGGTGTAAGTACAGGGAAGAAAATTCCAAGGAGCTTGGGATTGTAGTCTAAAACATTCTGCCTCAACCGTGAAGTGTTCCTATCTTAAATAAAATTGGAACTTGTGAAGATACTATATTCTGTGGCCATATCTGATAGCCCTCTATGTACTCATCTTTAGGATTTGTTAGCTGCCATCCTGTACAAAAATTTTCTATTTAGCAAAGAGTTTCATTCTTTCTAAATAAAAATATTTTAAAACATCTTTCATATACTTTATTATACATTACTAAGCAAATCCCCTTTTAAGTAATTTGCTTTTATAACATATATGAGTCATTCACATTACTCTCCATTCCAGCATTGATCTTAAATTCTTATCTTTTAAGTTGTGTTAAATAATAGACCCAGGCTCGGCGCTTCAAGCGGCTAAGGCACCAGCCACATACACCTGAGCTGGCGGGTTGGAATCTAGCGCCACCCTGCCAAACAGCAATGATGCTGCAACCAAAAAATAGCTGGGCATTGTGGTGGGTGCCTGTGGTCCCATCTACTTGGGAGGCAGAGGCAGGAGACTCGCTTGAGCCCAGGAGTTGGAGGTTGCTATGAGCTGTGATGCCATGGCACTCTGCGCAGGGCAACAGCTTGAGGCTCTGTCTCAAAAAATAAGAGACCCAGAAGAGTTCTTTGTACTTTATATTTCTTTATCTTTCTTTTTGTTCTACCAGGTTATTGTATATTAGGTCTTATTCATTGGGAGCTATAAATGAAAACAGATATACTTCTCAAATGTAAAGATATGTAATAACTCTATTATAAATATTTTGTAGCCATATTTCAGGTTTTGTGTGTTTTTTACTTCTAAAGTGGTTTTATTTTTGTCATTGACAACGTGCACAACTCTACAGTTTTATCATTTGGTTTTTTAAGTATTAAGCTGCACTACAAATATGTTTGCATTATAAATACATTTGCATTTAAGAAATGTGATGCATTAAAGGAATCCTCTATAAACATAATTTTCTTCTCAGTTTATTTTCCTGCTTTGTTTCACACACAAATAATCCACAGTGAGAAATCTGTCAACTCTTATGACCTAGAAGCATATACAAATTTTGGAGTTTGATAGAAGTGCTTTTGTGATTTTATAAATAACAATGTAATATTTTTAAAAAATAGTCTACAAGCTTAGATTTTTTAAAAAGAGAAGGTAGCTATTTATGGTGCCCTACTCCTTAAGCCACAGGTGCCACCCTATACTTAATAATTCTTAATACACTTAATGACTAGAATTTATTTCTTGAGAAAGTATTTAATTGCTGTTGAGACAAAGTTTTTTTAGGTAAACTGAAGTTTTATATAATAAAAGTACACAGGAGTTTTACATATTGCCTGTGTTTCATTCTATACATCATTTTTTAGGCCTTCATTTATAGGCTATAAAACTTTGAAAAACATTCTCAACTAATGCCCTTCACAGTTAAATGATTCAAACTACAAAGAAACTCAGCTAAGCACTTAGTTAAAATCTAAGTTTCTAAAAATTTTATTTTTCATTCAATACAAAAGTGATATAGTTCACACTGTTAACTGCCTGGCAAGCTTTAGAAAAACTATTCATTGGAGAGCCAATTATAAGAAATTTCTTTCAAGCCTTTTAAAAAAACAAAGTTCTGTCTCAGCACCCATAGCACAGTGGTTACAGCAGCAGCCAATACATCGAGGCTAACAGGTTCAAAACCGGCCTGGGCCAGCTAAAGAACAATGACAACTGCAACAAAAAATAGCTGGGCATTGTGGCAGTCACCTGTAGTCTCAGCTACTTGGGAGACTGAGGCAAGAGAATTGCTTAAGCCCAAGAGTTTGAGGTTCCAGTGACCTGTGACACTATGGCCCTCTACTGAGGGCAACATAGACTCTGTCTCAAAAAAAAAAAAGTTTTGATACACATAATTAAATCAGTTCATAATGGTGGCTAAAATCCTGCTTCCAGCCCAATACGACAAATTTAGTTATATATATTATACATAAACAATTCAGAATTGAAGTTTATAATGGAAATGTCAACAAGTCATACATATCACTACTGATGGTTTCTGCTATACTTCATCCAGGTATAGCACATGTGTTCATCAGATAGACTGCTTAAGAAACTAAAGTTGTTTGAGCTATAAGGAATACATAAATATGAACACAGCAATGTCAAAGCATTAGAATTGTTAAGAAATAAGATGCAATGCAAACGTATCTAATAGATCTTTCTGTAAGCCACTCTCTGACTTATAATGCTATAATTTTTTTTTTTAAGATAGTCTCACTTTGTTGCCCTTGGTAGACTGCTGTGGTGGCATAGCTCACAACAACCTCAAACTCTTGGGCTCAGTCAATCCTTTTGCCTCAGCCTACCAAGAACCTGGGACTATAGGCACTGGCTATTTTAGAGACGAGATCTTGCTCTGGCTCAGGCTGTTCTCAAACCTGTGAGCTCAAGCAATCTTCTGCCTTGGGTCTCCCAGAGTGCTAGGATTACAGGCATGAGCCACCATCTCTGGCCTGTAATTCTTTTAAAAAGGAAAATATTCTACACTATTGCATGCACTAATTTCCTTGAATATTCTTGACTACAATGCAATTTTCAGATCTTCTTGCACAGCTTGATATATCTCATTAGGATTTCTCCAGAAAGATTGTCATGTTTTTAGCTGTCTTTAATATTTCAGTAGCCTTGTGAAGCTCCCTAATAACTGATGGTAAGGCTTTGGGGTTAATTTATACTTCACAAAGCTTTACACAAATTGACAAAGTTTCCATATCTAAGGCAGTATTAAAAATTCTTGAAGTCTAGCAGAAAGGCCTTCCATGGTCTCCCTCAATGCATTCAGATTTGCTCCTGCCCTCAGGTATTTTTTCTTATTAGGGTATTTTGCTATTTAAAGATACCCTCCAAATGATAGAAAAGTACCAGAATGCTGCTATTATCAGTTACCACGTGTGTTAAAATTTTGTTTTTCTTTCCTTTGTTTATCTTACATCTAGTTAGTATAAAAATAGTATGTAGAGTGTATCCCATTACAAAGGCAGAAGGGAAAAATTGAAAATAAGTATTTTGCAGTCATATCACTTAATACAAGTTCTGACAGTTAACTTCGCGAACTTGCTACTGTGTGGTTATGTTAGCAGCACTGTACAAACAATTCCATAAGGTTTCATACATTGGAATCTTATTTTATCATTGTCTCACAGTTGCGGTTGTATGGATGCGTGATGGTATCTTGCAGACTGGTGGTCATTTTTGCATATTTTTGTGTGCTATGGCAAGAATGTTGGAGCTTAGAGCAACAAACAAACATTAAATTTCTTTTTAAATTTGGCAAGAGTGGAAGTGAAATCGGAGACAGGTTAATAAAGTTTATGGGGATAATGCCTTGAAGACAAAAGCAGTGTAGAAATGGATTAAATATTTTTCTGAGTAGAAAGTGTCACTTGATAGGGGAGGTCATGGCTTCCAGTAACAAGCAGAACTGAGGAAGACATTGCAAAAAAATGTCAAATTATGTGTCAAAATCATTGGTTGGCCAAGTAAACAGATAAATAGGAAAATCTTTACTGAAAATTTTGGCATGAGAAAGGTGTGTGCAAAAATGTCCCAAAGCAAGCTCACTGATTAATAAAAGCAAAGAAAAGCAGAAGTTTGCCAAGACCTTTTGGAGAGGCAAGAGAATGTTTAAGGCTGTGTTATATCATTGGTAATGAAAATTGGTTGTACCAATATGATCCTGTGTCAAAGTGCACAGTGGAAGTCAGCCATCAGCAGAAAAGTTCTGTCAGTCCAAATCAAGAGTTGAAACAATGTTAACATTTTTTATGTCAGAGGGATTGTTCATTATGAATTTATATCAGTCGGACAGTTAACCAAGTTTACTATTTGGAAGTGACTTGAAAAATTAGACAAAAAAACCACCAAAACGTTTCACCACTAACTCATGGCTCTGGCATCATGACAATATAATGGCTCACATGGCATTGTCTATGAAGGGGATTTTACCCAGTAAACAAATAACCACATTGGGAACTCCGTCCTTACTCACCTGATCTGGCCCCCAGTGACTTATTTTTCTTTCTCAGATAAAGGAAATATGGAAAGGAAGACATTTTGATGACATTCCAGGCATCAGTAATAAGATGACAGCTCTGATAGCCATTCCAGAAAAAGAGTTCCAAAATTGCTTTGAAGGGTGAACTAGGCACTCACATCAGTGCAGGGGTGGTACTTCAAGGGTAATTATAGTGATAGCAATAAATGTAGTACTTTTTCTAGGGTGAGTTTGTGAACTTAATTGTCAGACCTCGTGTGTGTACACACAAACATCAAGGAATAAGGTTGGAAAGAGCTATATCAAAGAGTAAGAAAATTCTTAGTTTGGAAAGTTTATAGATGTTTTAACCTTTTAAAAACATTTCTCTCTTTTGCGGCCAGGCATCATGGCTCATGACTATAATTCTAGGGCTCTGGTAGGCTGAGACGGGTGGGATTGCTTGAGCTCAGAAGTAACAGACCAGCCTGAGCAAGAGTGAGACCCTCGTCTCTACTAAAAATAGAAAAACTAGCCAGGCATTGTGGTTGCCACTGTAAGTCCCAGCTACGTGGGAAGCTGAGGAAGAGAATTACTTGAGCCCAAGAGTTTGAGGTTGCCATGAGCTATGATGATGCCACAACACTGAACCCCACGGTGATAGAGTAAGACTCTGTTTCCAAAAAGAAAAGAAATTCTCTCTCTTTTGCAATAAGCACTGCTAACAAACAAGCTATTTAAAAAAGTGATGGGTTCAGAAATGAGAACAACATGAGATCCTATAGCTAACTGGAGGTTTCTCTAGCAAAATGTATACATTTCCTTTGCTGATTCATTTAGGTAAAGTAATTCTAAAATATAACCATCCTAGAGAGGAGTTCTAATTAGAAGGGAACTTTTCCTCTGTAATTTTGGCTAAAATATCCTCTTGGACCTCAAATCCTCTGCTTATTCTTGGTTGATCTTTGGGAATGGAGAAAAAGCCTGTTAAACCTTTAAAAACCATTTCAGTTTTCTTAAGGTTTCATATACTGCATTCAAAAAACTTGTAATTTATCTTTTCTGGCCCGATTGTGGTTTCTTTTCATAAATCCACCCCTTGCCTCCAGATAGGTCTATTCATGTGTCATCTTAAAAATGTTTTCTGAATTAATAGACATTATATAATTTTAATGCTTTAAAATGAAATTTGATCAGACGGAAGTTAATAACTCATTATAAAGAAAACCATAGCTACTGGTCACGTTTATGGTACTATATTGGTTGATAAACCATTAGGTCACGTCATACTATGAAAGTCTGTAGTTCATAGACCTACTAGCATAACTAAACCTTTTTTTTCCCCAGAGAATGTTTGTACTTAGTAGATACAAGATCTCATCATTTCTGTCCTTTGTTCATTGAGTAATACTCCTCATGGCTGATTTCTAGAAAGTCTATCAAAAAAGAATTATGGTTTTGTCTTACTCTTCTAGTTTGAGATATCACAGAGGCTTGTGGCTACAGTGTCGTCAGCATACTGCTACTATGCAATTGTTTGTTCTTACCAGGCCTCATTGTATAATGCTGTTACTTTTTCAGACTGTTGCAGAGATAGGAACATGGGGGAGAAACAATCTGGATAACATGAAAGTAATGCTGGTGGCCAAGGGAAGGCAACTTGATTCTGTGGGAAGGGCTATAGCTGATCCATCTGTTGTCTAGGTAAGTCTGCCTTTGTTGCAAGGACTTCATCTCATGATTTGCAAATTTCAGTCAAAACTGGATAATGAGGCTGGGCGCCCGTAGCTCAGTGGTTAGGATACCACCCTCATGTACTGGGGCTGGTGGGTTCAAACTCAGCCCTGGCCTGTTAAACAAACAAAAATGAAAAAAAAAAAAAATAGCCAGGCATTGTGGCAGGCGTCTGTAGTCCCAGCTACTAAGAAGGCTGAAGCAAGAAAATTGTCTGAGCTCAAGTGTTGGAGATTGCTGTGAGCTATAATGCCAAGGCACTCTATGAGGGCAACAAAGTGAGACACTGTCTCAATTTAAAAAAAAAAAAAAAAAAACTAGATCATGATTTCCATTTATCTTTATTTTGGAAATAGCATCATTATCATTATAAAATGAATGATGTCCTTTTCAATCAGTAATTTTTCTAGTAAAATTTTAAATCTTCACCATGTGGATGTTAATATATTTCCATTTTCTTGCCAAAGGAAAATATATTCCCTTCAATAATAAATATACAAATGGACTAATATCTTGTGTATAAAAGTCAGAGCCAAGCATGGTGATGTGTCTGTAGGCCCAGCTACTTGAGAGGGAGCTCACTTGAGCTCAGGAGTTTGAAATTATAGTATACTAAATAGCTACTGTGCTCTAGCCTGGGCAAACATAGTGATAACCGTGTTGCTTTTTTAAAAAAAGAAAGCCAAATAAATATTGAATGATGAGTTGGAAAAGTATGTAAATTAGACCAAAAGTGAGGTAAATACCATTGAACATAATAAAGTGATATTGGAGACCTCCACTAGGCTGGTGATTAAAATCCAAATATATTTCTCCCTGCCAATCATTGTGTTCTAAGACTCTGATCATTCAGTTTGTATAAGAGAAAAATACTTATGTAGAGTAGAAGGTGAAGGCTTTGAACAATGAAGAGTTTACTGAAGGCCTCATGCCACATCAGAAAAGTAATTTGGTCAATGAATGTATGCACTTGTTTAATATTATGGGGAAAAACAGTAAGAAGAATTACTTTGTGTTCCTATTTTTCAGACTGTAGAGCTTAAATACCTGTATTTTGGAAATATTCTTAGATAAAGATTAAGAGTTTTAGTGAATATTCTGCTAAAGAATTCCAAAGTTTGAACACCTACAAAGCTGCCAGTAAAAACATAATTAGGTGGGTGCAGTCAGTCACTTTCACGTGTAATCCCAGTGCTCTTGGAAGCCAAGGCAAAAGAATCACTGAGGCCAGGAGTTTGACACCAGCTTAGGCAACATAGCAAGACCCCATCTCTACAAAAATGTAAAAAAAATTAGTCTAATGTGGTAGTACAGACCTGTGGTCCTAGTTACTTGGGAGGAGTCTAAGGTAGGAGAATGGCTTGAGCCCAGGAATTCAGGGCTGTGGTGAGCTATGATTAAGCCAGTGCACTCCAGCTTGGGTAACAAAGCAAGACCATGTCTCTAAAGAAAAAAAAAAAAACATAATCAAAAAGTGATAAGAGTTGGGCAGCACCTATGGCTCAAAGGATTAAAGCGCCAGCCCCTACACCGGAGGGGCCGGATTCAAACCCAGCCCCAGCCAAAAACTACCAAAAAAAAAAAAAATGGTAAGAGTTTTGTTGGTACAACAAAGGAATTCAAATAAAGATCCTCTTTTGTTTAATGTGGTAAAAGTACTTAAAAAGTATTATAAATGCTGTTTTTAAAATGTATCAGAGCAGTGAGATTCTTGGAGATTATTACATCTAATTATAAATGGGTAAAAGTTTATGAAAGGCAGTTTTTGAAATCTGAACTGATACTACAGGTAAATAGATAACCCAAATAAATTGATGTGTATTTTGGTGGAGGGGAGTCAGGGGGCACTTGGAAATAATTTTTAAGATCCTAATCTGGAATCAATTTTCGTATAGATTTGAGTATGAGCACAGTTGAAGAGGATTCTGATACAGTAACAGTAGAAACTGTGAACTCTGTGACTTTGACTCAGGACACAGAAGGGAACCTCATTCTCCATTGCCCTCAGAATGGTAAGAGAACTTGATGGCTCATCATCAACAAAACCCTGATGATACTTATGACTCTTCTGGATTTTTGAATTCCATTTCACTTTTGATCTCTATTGCCCAGATAAGAAAATAGGTGTCTGTGAGTGTAGGCTAGCACATAAAAAAAGGCCAGGCGTGGTTGCTCTCAGCCAGGCGTGGTTGCTCTCACCTGTAATGCCAGCACTCTGGGAGGCCGTAGCGGGTGGATTGCCAGAGCTCACAGGACCAGCCTGAGCAAGAACCAAGACCCTGTCTCTAAAAATAGCCAGACATTGTGGCAGGTGCCTGTAGTCTCAGCTACTTGAGACAAGAGAATGGCTTGAGCCCAAGAATTTGAGGTTGCTGTGAGCTATGATGCCACTGCACTCTACCAAGAGCAATAAAATAAGACTGTCGCAAAAAAAAGAAAAAGTTATCTCTTTGGAGTATGAATTAATTCATACTTTTAATTTTTAAAATAACTTTTTATTTTTTAATTTACCATAAATTTTAGCCTTTATCAATCTCTTTGCTATTTTGTAAATAGTATCTGCTGGCCTCCAAAGATGCTGATGGCATAATTACAATACACTTTCTCCTTTATATCATTTGATATAGAGTATATTTATAAAAGCAGTATATTTAGTACATAAGAAAATGTAGTCCTATCAGTGCAGATAGGACATTTTTTGTTAGATCCTGTGTTAGACTAAGAGTATCACACAACTATTTGAGTAAGATTTAGTGTGATTATCTATAATGAATTAAGATTCAACAGCCTTGAGGCTGGTGATTCTGTCTCTACTCTCTACTTTATGTTTATTTTGTTTTTAAGTTTATCTTCATTCAACTTTTTTTTTTAGACTGAGTCTCACTGACTACTCTCAGTAGAGTGCTCTGGCATCATAGCTCACAGCGACCTCAAACTCTTGGGCTCAAGCAATCCTCTTGCCTCAGTTTTTCATTTTTAGTAGAGTTGGGGGTCTCACTCTTGCTCAGGCTGGTCTCTAACTCTTGAGCTCAAGTGATCCACCCACCCCAGCTTCGGTGAGTGCTGGGATTACAGGTGTGAGCTACCACACCCAGCCAGTTCTGTCTTTGTTCTTTGTACATAATCCCTGGGTTATTTAATTCAAATTCATGATTTTAACTAGCACTTATCTACTAGAATGACTCAAACTTCGTCTTTATTCTGAATTCTCTGTGCTTCTCATAAGCACCTTAAGTTCCACGTCCCAAGTAGTTCTTCATGCATTTCCTAAACTTCGTTCTATTTTTTCCTATCCTAGTTAATTTCATTATTCAGTGGTTGAGAAGAAATTCTTTCTCTCATCTCCCACATCATTCCATCATGAAGACTCGTTGATAGTAGTAGTGTGCTTCTTGAATCCATTTCTTCCTTTCTGTTTCAAGTCCACCTTAGTTGAGATTCTCATTTCTCATCAGGATAGCTCTCACAGTTTTTTAACTGGTCTCCCACCTATAATTCATTTTTCAAACTATTGATGAAACTGTTGATGATTCAGAATAGCATAAAAGTTTCCCATGGTTTCCAGAACATAGTACAGGTTTTTTCATTTGGCACGTAGGCCTCCCATCATTTCCCTCTCAGCCTCACTTCCTGGTATATTTCACATGCCTATGTTCCAGCAATACACAGTATTTTTATTTTCTTGACATATCTTAAGCTTTTCATGTCTCCATGCCATTGCACATATTGCTTCTGCTGCTGGAAGGAATAGTAATTTTCCCCTGACTTCCTTTTCTCTTTTAAGTTTTAAGATAGTTCCTTCAAGAAACCTTCAGAAGTTGAATACTAGGCATAGAGAAAGCAATGTCCTTTTGACTCGTTTGCACAAGTAGGCTTAGTTAAATGAGCAAGTAGGTAAGAAAAGTGTTTTAATGGATAAGAAAATTGTTGTAGAGTCATTACTAATTAGACATTTTGGGATTTCTTCATTGGTTTGAAATTTTTGAGATGTTTGTTTGTTTGTTTCTTCCATTAGAAGTAGATGAAATAGACTCAGAAGATAGTACTGAACCTCCACATAAAAGGCTTTGTCTGTCCTCTGAGGATGATCAGAGTATTGATGACTCTACTCCTTGCATATCAGTTGTTGCACTTCCACGTAAGTCACTGTGTATTAAGAATATAGAGTTCCCTTTGAAATCAAACTTTAGCTTACAAGAGATAAGTTGGCATTTCTAGATAAAGGATTCATTGCTTTTCTCCTCATTTAGTGAAAAAACTTCTTTTTAACTAACCGTGAGTTTTATGTGCAGGCCCTATCTCTAAATACTTTTACATATATTGCCTAATTTAATCTTTTCAAACTTGTTTAATACCCCAAAAGCAGCCTTTTTAGGCGTTATTTCCTAATCACATTCTTCTTACACGAAACATACAGTATAGTCCCAAAGGTAGATACTGTATTTTTTAAATGCACTATACATGTGCTTTGTACATAGAGATGATAAAGTGTTTTTCACATGTACTGCCTTCCCAAGAACAATATTTGCCCTCATTGAGAAAGTATGCTGTGCTGGGCACAATGGCTCACACTTGTAATCCTAGCACTTCAGGAAGCTGAGGCACGAGGTAGGTTGGATTGCTTGAGCTCAAAAGTCTTAGAAGTTTGAGACCAGCCTGAGCAAGAGTGATAGCCCATCTCTACTAACAATAGAAAGACTAAGCCGGTGTTATGGCAGATGCCTATAGTCCCAACTATTTGAGAGACTGAGGCAAGAGGATCATTTGAGCCCAAGAGTGTGAGCAATGATGCCATGATACACTGCCTAGGATGACAGAGTGAGACTCTGTCTCAAAAAAAAAAAAAAAAGTGTGCTCTATACAAGGTATTGTCATTGTTTTCTCTATTTTATAAGTGAGGAAACTGAGGCACATGACATTACAATAATTTGTCTAAGATTGTATCCAGGCATTCTGGTTTCTGTAGTAGGTACTCCTAACCCTAATGCTTATCCTGCCTCTAAGGCTATAGAGGAGTACATGAATGTTAATAGCCTGAGTAGTTGATTCTCACAAAGTTCTTAACGTGTTCCCATTCCAAGATCATTTCGAATAGATTGGATTCTATAAGAGGTATATTTCAGGTGGAATACGTAAACTGCTGGCAAAAGGCTACAAAATACTGAATGCAGTGTTAGGTTATATTTCTGACTTGTTCAACAAAAAATATAGAATTTTGTTGAAGATGGTGGCCCCAGTAAGCCAGAGTACATCTTAGTCCATAGTGGTGAGGAGGGGACACATGGCTATTGGTGGCCTTCCCCTACCACAAAGGAGAGTTTTTTCCATATCTGAGAACTTTGCACTCAGCATCAGGCAAAATCACATTTTCATCCAGTGAAAAAATAAGACTATGTTTTTAGCATGGAAAATTTTATCTTAACAAGTAAATATGTACTCTATTTTGAGTTAATGGTTCATTAAATTGAATAGAAAAGAAACCATTTTATTTCAATTTGCCATGAGTCTTTATCAAAAAAACTGTTAGTGTTAATATTGCTTCTAGTTTGTGGCATATACGGTATAACATTTCGAATTAAAGATTCTTTCCTCAGGTGGCGCCTGTGGCTCAGTGGGTAGGGCACAGACTCCATATACCAAGAGTGGAGGGTTCAAAACTGGCTCCAGCCAAACTGCAACAAAAAATGGCCGGGCATTGTGGCAGGCACCTGTAGTCCCAGCTCTTGGGGGGCTGAGGCAAGAGAATTACCTAAGCCCAGGAGTTGGAGGTTGCTGTGAGCTGTGATGTAATGGTACTCTACCAAGGGTGACATGGTGACACTCTGTCTCAATTAAAAAAAAAAAAAAGATTCTGTGTCTCAAAGGAGTAGGGCCCCAGCCCCATATACTGGAGATGGCGGGTTCAAACCTGGACCCGGCCAAAAACTGCCAAAAAAAAAAAAAAAAAAGATTCTTTCCTCAATGATGATTCTTAAGTTTTTTAAATCTCTATTAATTTGGCTGTCATGTTGTGATTCCATTTTAAAGCTTGATTGGCTTATCTGTATCGGTACAGGTGTAATTCTATATGAATGGTTATTTTGATAGACATCAACTAGTTCATTTGCTTAGAGTAGAATGCCTCATTCATGTTTTTAAGTTCAAACTAGGTATTCTGTTCTGTTTTATGGTGTTAAACTGAATCTTTTTTAGCCTCATTCACTTAGCTCAAGATAATATAGATATTTTGACAGGAAAGCACATGAGCTGCTTAGTGTTAATGTTGGGTCATAATAATCACCATATATGAAGACATTCTGGAGCCTCGTAATTAGTGATAATAAGACTGATGAAATTTATCTGTCTGGGCCTTGACTCTCATGTTGTTCATTCTAGCTCATTTAGCACTTCTTTTTGCAGGTATGTTACCACTACATTTACTCCATCCCCGATGCATAGTTTTAACGATATGGTGATTATAATATTCATTTAAATGATTCTTTGAGGACATTAGCCGCTTTCTTTTATCTGTTTATTTACTCGCTTTACTTCTCTTGTTGTTACCTATTTGTGATCTTTTTCAGATTTGCTATTTTTCTACCACTACTTCTGTCTCTCCAGCTCATTTTCTCTAGTACTGTTTAATTCCTGCCATCTTTTTGCCTCACTGAGACCCATTGATCTTATCACTGTTTCATTGTTCCTTCTTCTCTTGCATCCTTTCTTTCCTCTTTACCCTGCTGCACTTTCGTGGTTAATCATTATACTCACTGTCTTATATTTATCTTCAAGTACTTTTTCCTTCTCTCGCTTCATTGTTCTTTGGTGAAACCCTAAACCTGTCTAAATCTGTCTTTGCCTATTTGTATCTATACCAGTGCAGGTAATTGAAAAGGATTAGAGAAAAATGGCACAAGCAAGCTGACTGGTCTTACTTTAAATTCCTGATCATGGGCTCATAATGCTGCTCACCAGTTCCTAGTGTTTTTACTCTGAGAGGACTGCCCTGAAACTTCTTGATACTTCCACCTTTTTACTCTGAACTGGTATCCTTGTTTCCCACTTCTCTGAGAAAATTAACTGGAAAATAATTTCTATAAAGTTGCACTACCACAAATACACCCTCGTCCGCATCTATGTCCATATATTCTATTCTGTCTTCACTAAGGCCCTATATTTACTAGATTTCATGCCCTTTGCCTACTCAAGGACATTATTCCAGTAGTTATTTCTTTTCTTCTGAATCTTCAGTTTTTCATTCTCCACTGGATCATTCCCATCAGCATTATAAATATACTGTTATTTATTTATTTTTTCTTTGAAAAGTCCCTTCAGCTTACTTTTGGATCTTACTCAGTTTCTCTCCTTAGTATTTATTGCAAAATACCATGAAAATTGCCTGTATATGCCTTCATTTCTTCTATTTTTCTGAAACTCTCTCTAATCAGGCTTTCACCTTTTAGCCAAAACTGTTTTTCCCATGTCTCCAGAGACTTTCTTAAGTCTTCATTTTACTTAATCTGTTAGGAAGTTTTGACAATATTTATTACCCCCTCCTCTTTGAAACATTTGTCTTTTGTCTTCTAGGAAACCTATTTTGCTGTCCATTCCTTCTCATTTTTTTAGGTTGACTTGTTCATGTCACCTGAACCTCTAAGTACAGAGCACTCCAAGACTCAGTCCTTAGATTGCTTTCTGTTGTTTTTACACACTTTCCAGGTGATCTCAGTTCATGGTTTTAAATGCTGTCTAATGATAACTACCAGATTTACTCCAGGTCAGACTGCTCTTAAACTTTAGATGTTGAGTAGCTATCTCAAACTAATGTGTTTAAAACTGACCTCCTAAAACTTCCTAAATCCTTAAATCTGCTTTTTTAATAGCCTTCCTCATCTCATTAATAGCAGGTCCATTATTCTAGTATAGATTTCATGCAAAACTTATTTAATGTTACTCTTGGCTCTTAGTTTCTTTCATATCTGTTTTTTCTGCAAATCATATTGGATACATTCACAATAAAATATATTTACAATTTGAACCACTAACCACTCTTCACTTTCCTTCATCCTAGTCCAAAGCACTGACCTGTCTTATTTGGATTATTGCATTAGCCTCTTAACTGATCTCATTCCAGCCTTTGCTGCCCTTTAGACTGTTTTCCTCCATACCAGCCAGAGTGATTCTGTTAAAATAAAAATTAGAATATATCACTCCTCTATTAAATCTTTGAATGGTTTTCTACTAAAAGGTTTACAGTAAACCTATAAGGCGTCCCAGTCATCTGCTGTTATTATTCAGTCCTCTGTAGCCACACTGGCCACCTTGCTGTTGCCATGAGCATTTCAAGCATATGCCCTACCTGGGAGCCTTTACACTTGGCTGTCCTTGAAGTGTTCCTTAGGATGCTTGCAAGACTAGCTTCCTTCCTCACCTTGTTCAAATTCATGATCACTTTTTCTAATCACCTGTCTAAAACTTCAAATACCCTGCTCCCCACCCCAACACATTCCCTTTCCTGCTTTAGTATTTTCCTCCTTTATATTAATTACTATGCAACATAGTATCTTCTTCATCGTCTATCTTTCCCCACTAGAATATAAAGTCTATAAAGGCAGGATTTTTGTTTGTTTTGCTTATTGCTATATCCCTAGCACCTAGATCAATATCTTGTAGGAATTAGGTATATAATATTTGTTGAACATATGAAATATTGACTCTATGAAGTATGTTAGGAAATCAGATGGTCATGTTTTACCATGGATATTTTTAGAATAATTAGTACTTGGCATTATTATTCTAGAGGTGAACTACTCTATCTTTTCTTGAAGTTTCAGAAAATGATCAGAGCTTTGAGGTGACCATGACCGCGACCACAGAGGTGGCAGATGATGAGATTACTGAGGGCACTGTGACACAGATCCAGGTATAGTAAATCTTTTAACTGGCCTCAGGAGAATGATCCTTTACACATAGCTTAGTTGATTAAACAATGAGAATATATTTCATCTGAGGAAGTAGCAGCCACAAAATTGAGTTGACTTATTACTTCATTCAGATTTCCAGTCCCCACCTAGAGTCTCAGTTGTAACCAAAAAGTTCTAAAATATATTCCGTATAGAGTGGTTCTTTGTTCATTTATATATTTATCTTTGACTGATTGTACCTTTCTTTTTTAGTATCCTGTCTTTTTGGTTTATCTCTTCATTTAATAAAAAATATTTTGGGGGGGCACTTATGGCTCAAAGGAGTAGGGCACTGGCCCCATAAGCTGGAGGTGGCAGGTTCAAACCCAGCCCCAGCCAAAAACTGCAAAAATATATGTATATTTTTACATTAATGAAACATCACAATGCCTTTTCATTTAAGAAGCATAATAGATGCAAATATCAAGGACAAAGGACATCTCTGGTGTGTGCAGTGTGAACCTTTTGCAATAATGAGCTTCAGAGTACTTCCAGAATCTCACAATTTCCAGGAGAGTGAGTCTGGTTCAAACAGCTTTGAAACAGGCCAGAGATCCTCATAATCTGCTCTTAGATTTTAGTGAGTAATTTGCATAGCAATTTTTTTTTCCCCAAGCCCCCTGAGCAGTTAACTTACCTTTTCTTCAAAATAGAGCTTATCAAAGTCATTCCAGATCCAAAGACTATGTAGACTTACTTTTGTCCAGTTTTCAGCACATTAAAGTACACGTGTATTGTAGGCAAACAGAGGGTGCCAAAAAAATACACATTTAAGAAAGGAAAAAAACTATATTCAAATTGTTAAATTCGTTGTATCTTATAATTGCAAAAGTCAGACATGCCTTGAGTATTACAGTTTTGGTTTTTTCTGGCTTAAAATATGTATACATTTTTTTGGCACCCTCTTTATCTGATATGGTTTACAACTTGATTAGTGTGAGATTCAGCAGTGACAATATTAGTGTTTATTATAAGACAAATTACAAAGTTGTTTTGATCAGTGCCTAAGAGTTAATTAGTTATAGTTTAATATTTAGCCTCTTAGTTATTACTCTTTTAGCAAATGAAAAACTTTTAACAATAAGATTAACATTAGGTTATGAATTAAAAGTCAGCATGGTTAAAAAGTTCAGAAATAGTCTGCTTCTAACTGTGTCTTGCTGTAAACCAGGTGCAGCTATTTGATAAAGTTTGGTAGTTAATGTTCTGTCTCATTCCAGTGATGAGATTAGCTTGAAAAATAATCAGAAACCAGAAAGCGTCCCAGTATATTGTTACAAGAGGTCTTCAGTGGACTGAATATTTGTTTTTAGATTTCCAAGCCTGTACATATTATAGACGTGAAATCCATCCTACAACCAGCTCACCAAGACTTTATTTAAAAAGTAACAGCATATTAAATAAAAGTCGAGTAAATTTTAAAGATAGATGCATAAAGTAGTGAAAATGGGGACAAAATACTATAAAGCTTATTAAAACCTATATACTAAGTATAGATAGATACTCTTCAAAGTATCTAAGTCTCCTACTGTTGGGCCCTGGGACTGGCCAGGTTTCCGGCCCACCTTATTTAGTGGCCAGAAACGGATGCTGTGCTATTATCTTGCTCATAAACAATTACCCTTAGATGCCTTAGGGTTTTTTGTCTTAGCAGAAGGGAGAGAGAGAGACAGTAGGGAGAGAAGCAGTTTTATTAGAAGAATACATCTTTGCAGTCTTTTGTAGAGAGATGCCGTGCAGGTGTTCTGGGGCAGAAGTGAAAGAGTCAGAGTAAGTGGGTCCATGAAAGAAAGAGCTCTCTTTTGACTGCCTTCTCCTGCAGCATCTTAAAGATGCAATCTCGTGGCTATTTGCACCACAGGTGTAGCCTGCCAATCACTAATGCTCTCATCTCTTCGAGCTCTCCAAACTCTTCCCCATGCTCTTATCACCAAGGTGTTTCTTATGATTACTGAATGTTTTGAGTTTAGCTCTTGCTTCTCCTTTCCTTAAAGCTATATATGGTCTGCTATATTCATTGAATTCATTTGTTATTGACAGTGTTGAATATTACTCTTACCACGTAATTATTTGCTCATTTGACAGCTGTTTACATGATTGATACCATAAGACTTAGTGATAATTGTAACTCTACATTAGGCCAATTTGAGCCATAGGACATTAAGTTTGTCCCAAAATTGCAGCTAATTAATATGACTAGCATATAAGATTTATGTAGTGGGTTCTGCTAAATAAACATACCTTGAGAAATGGAGTCTTTTATCTAATTGATTAAGAGAAGATCATTTAAGAATGTGTCCTCATTTCAAAAATATTAAGAAATGAGTATAATTGTGATGGATGTGTTAGTTCAGTGTGAACATTTCATGTTGTATATTGAAGCAATACGCTGAACCCCATAAATGCATCAATATACAAAGTTATGATTTAATAAAATAATTAATTTTTAAAAATGTTTCCCCCCAAAAAGAATATTTCCTATACCATAGTTCTTAAAGTGTGTATTGTATGAGGGTCTTTTGATAGCTCTGTGTCACCCTTTATTAAGGTATAACTCTTGTGTCAGATCTTAAAAAATTCTGAGAATTGTGGGACTTTAAGACATCATCTAATACTGCAGTCCCCAGCCTCCTGGCCAGGGACTGGTACCAGCAGCCTATTAGGAACCAGGCTGTACAGCAGGAGATGACAATGGCAGACAAGTAAGCAAAGCTTCGTGTAGATTTATAGCTGCTCCCTATAGCTTTCATCACCGCCTGAGCTCTATCTCCTGTTACATTGTTGGAAGCATCAGATTTTCATAAGAGCTTGAATCCTACTATAAACTGTAAGCCAGAGATCTAGGTTGCATACTTCTTAAAATCTAATGCATGTTTTGTATAATTTAATGTCCGATGTTCTGAGGTGGAGCTGAGTCAGATAGTGCTGGGGAACAGCTGCAAATACAGATTCTCATTAGCAGAGAGGTTGGACTGCACAGAGACCATATAAATTAATTGTTTGCAGACCCAGATTAAAGCTATCCTCCCCACCCACTACCAGACCATGGAAAAATTGTCTTTCATAAAACTGGTCCCTGGTGCCACAGTTGGGGACTACTGATCTAATCTGTCTCAATTCTCAGGTTTGGAAAGGTTCCTCTTCTTTTTTTTGGAGTTTTTGGCCGGAATCAGGTTTGAACCTGCCACCTCCAGTATATGGGACTGGTGCCCCACTTCTTTGAGCCACAGGCACCACCCTCTCTTCATCTTTTTTTTAAATCTACAAAATTGACATGTAAATATAGGGTTATAAAAGTTTTCAGGCTTGTCCCTGTGACTTCTAGCTTTTTGCCCAATGATTGTAAAACACTTTCATAAATACAGTATAGGCATTACCAGCAGATATAAACATAAAGTAGGCAGCCAGGCATGGTGCCTCAGACCTTGTAATTGTAGCATTAGCCAGGCATTGTGGTGGGTGCCTGTAGTTCCAGCTACTCAGGAGGCGAAGACAAGAGAATCACTTGAGCGCAGGAGTTTGAGGTTGCTGTGAGCTATGATACTAGAGCATTCCACCTGGGGACAACAGAGGAGACCCTCTCCAGATAAACTAATAAAGTAGATAACAATAGTGATGTGACTTTTCTTCTCATCGTACCTGTTCACTGACAGCTTATCTCTAAGTGAGCTGAGTTTTTAATTCCTCTCCAAATTCAAAGTTCAGTTATTCAAGACATAGTAGGCCAGTCATTTTTAGCACTGCTTAGAACTCCAGCCAGTGACATTGCTTAGTTCTTATTCCAGCCTAGAGACTGAATTGGGTTGAGTGGTCACTAAGTAGGTGATTTCCCCCTTATCCTGGTCTGCCTGTGATTGGATCATACTTGATATGGTAACACTTTTACCAGGTTCTTCCTCATTTACATTATAGCTCTCTTTAGGACAAGGTCAACTCCATCAAAAGCAGCTTTTTTCTGCAAATTTGTTAGGTGTTTTCTGTAATTGAATATATGCCTGTGGTAGTTGCATAAAAGACTGCTTTAGCTGTAGTAGTACTACACAGTTCTTTGAGAGGAAAGTATGTTAATAAGGATATGTATGTATCAACTCTAGAGGTTGGCTAAGACAAAAGCTGTCAGTAGACAATCAGCAGACCCTGATTTTGCATATTTCTTTTGATTTATGTCTGTTAATCCTTTAAGTTAAGCAAGAGATTATTACATTACAGATAACTACAGTAGAACCTCCATAGTTGACCACCTTCCTAAGTTGACCTCATTTTTCATAGATCAGACATATCTACACCACATCTACATATCAGTATCAGTACAGTAGCTATGGTTCCTTATGTTGTCTAGTTTGTTACGGTCCCTTGTGTGGTCAGCTTCCAGGGGTTCTCCTGTATAAATTTTTAGGCAGCAAACTATCTTTAAGGATGTTAACCAGTCATAACACTCAACCATAGCATTTCTATTTTCCTATCTGGAACTGATTACAACTGTATATGTATAAGCTCCTTTATATATGTTGATTTAAATACTTAATATAGACTATTAGCCCATTTTATATAAAATTGAGGGCTCCGCACCCTTAGCACAGTGGTTATGGCACTGGCTACGTGTACCAAGGCTGGTGGTTCAAACCCGGCCTGGGCCAGCTAAACAACAATGACAATTCCAACCAAAAATAGCCGGGCATTGTGGCAGGCACCTGTAGTCCCAGCTACTTGGGAGGCTGAGGCAATAGAATCACTTAAGCCCAAGAGTTTGAGCTTGCTGTGAGCTGTAGCACCACAGCACTCTACCGAGGGCAATGTAGTAAAACTGTTTCAAAAAAAAATTGTGAGTCGTGAGTACATCACTTGGTTAAATGTTAAATGAAGGTCATATTATGGTAATGTGGATAATTTTGTTTTCTTGCCCTAATAAAAACAGCAAGAAATATTTGTTTTTCTGTAAATTGGCTATATCTAAAACAAGTAAATTTGATGTTACGATCTTAAAGTTTTATAATTCTTAGCATTGCAGAGATGAATTTATAGTGATTATTTTTTTTAATTTCAGGTTCATGTGAGGAACCTAATTTTAACTTTGGGTTGGGTATTAAATCAGACTACTTTTTTTTCTCTTTAACCTCAAGATTTTGCAGAATGAACAACTAGGTGAAATGTCTCCCTTGGGTAATGAGGAAGTTTCAGCAGTTAGCCAAGCATGGTTTACAACTAAAGAAGATAAGGATTCTCTGACCAACAAGGGTAAGATGCACTGTGAATTTTTATGTCTATTAGATAAAAGGCAGACAGAAAGGGCTTGTGGTCATTGAGATTCTGGGTTGGACCTTCATCACCAGTATTGAGTAGTTGTAGTGATTTAGCTTTTCTAATTGAATTAAATTTGGCCTTGAATGACTGAATAAGGCCATGAAACATTTGTTTTTCAGTAATTATTACTACTAAATAGGTTTTATTGCTAATTTTTTGGCAGTGTTAAGACAATACAGCCAGGCACAGTGGCTCATGAGGTCTGTAATTCTAGCACTCTGGGAGGCCAAGGTGGGTGGATTACTGAGCTCAGGAGTTCAAGACCAGCGTGAGAAAGAGTGAGACCTGGTCTCTAAAAACAAACCAGCTGTTGGGCCTATAGCCCCAGCTATTCAGGAGGCTGAGACAAGAGGATCATTTGAACCCAAGAGTTTGAGGTTGCTGTGAACTGTGACACCACAGCCCTCTACCCAGGGTGACAAAGTGAGACTCTGTCTAAAAAAAAAGATAATGCAGTTATTGGTTATAAAGAGTAGGAAATCAGGCCTTTTCAAGGGTCTGCTAACCTTGATTTGATAACTAAGCAGCTTGGAGGCTGGGGGAGCTGTGACAATAAAGTGGAGGTTGTATATATGTCACACTAAACTATGAAAAGGAAGTAGAAATAAGTAAATTGTTTGTTTCCAACCACTGTACAATAAATATACACCTGAAGATAATACATTATTTAGTTGGCATACGATGTATTGTTTTTACCTTGCCCTAAATTCTTTTGTACATGTTCTTTTGCCTCAAAAGTTTTTTGCTTGAGAAATTTTCAAAAAGTTATGAATGTGATTTGGCTTTTCTTTTTCTTTCTTTCTTACCTTTTTTTTTTTGAGACAGAGTCTCATGCTGTTGCCCTCAGTAGAGTGCCATGGTGTCACAACTCATAGCAATCTCCAACTGTTGGGCTTAAGTGATTCTCTTGCCTCAGCCTCCCAAGTAGCTGAGACTACAGGCACCCGCTACAACACCCAGCTATTTTTTGGTTGCAGTCGTCATTGTTGTTAGGCAGGCCCGGGCTGGATTCCAACCCAGCTCCGGTGTATGTGGTGCCCCAGCCACTTGAGCTAGAGGCACCAAGCCGGCATTTCTTATTTTTAACACTCTTTTTAGCAGTTCTGTAGCTGAAAGGATAATAGAAATAATATTTGTGTAGTCTTCTGATTACCATTCACTTTTTTTAGTGGGGTCAAATATATTCTTTCTTAGAAACCAGAGATTATAAAACCAGCTTTACCTGGGGATCTCCTAGATGAATGAAAAATTAAATTAGCTGTATTTTATTCCCACAGATAATTCCTTCATAAAGGAAATCTTTGGTTAACTTAATCACAAATAATGTCTTTAGTATTTTATTCCTCTCAAGGAGTAACAGTTTCTATAACATTATTTATTATTTTTTAAAGGACATAAATGGAAGCAGGGGATGTGGTCCAAAGAGGAAATCGATATTTTGATGAACAATATTGAACGCTATCTGAAGGTAACTTATGGCATACTTTTGTGTTTCATTCACTGTCATTTGCCAAAATACCAAACCAGCATACTGTTTGTGTATGAATTAGAAGCTTTTCACTAATTTTTGTACAGATGATTGGGTAATATGTTGTAGCTTAATAATTCTAAGGTATATGATTATAGTATAATATTTGTAATCAAATTTTTAATTTTCAGTTTAAAATAGTTTTATTGCTTTAGTTGCCACCCTGTAGTTTAGACAGAATGGTAATAGCCTCTCAACATCTTAAAAGCCTTTTTAAGCAGTCTATAAACTACATTTTATATTTTCTAAAGCTTAAGATATGCATCTTCTTTGAGTGAATTTATGACATGTTAGTCTTCCATTTTTAAAACAATTACAATTTTAATTTATTTTCCTATTCAGGCTTACTTTTTGTCAACTTAGTCCTCTTCATTAAATGTTCTTTAAACACAGTATTTTTGAGGCACTAGAGCAGCAGTTCTCAACCTGTGGGTCGTAACCCACAGGAACTGTATTAAAGGGCCACGGCATTAGGAAGGTTGAGAACTACTCTACTGGAGTATTAATTTCCTTTACATACAGTGTTTGCTTTTGAAAAGCCAGTAGTTAATTTGGGAAAGCTGAAAAATAGGTGAAGCGTGATACAGGATTTATACAATATAAGTGATACATGTTGTGAGTTCTGCACAAGTTCAGAGAAGGAGGAGTTTATTCTCAGAATTAAGACAATTACAGACAATTTCTGGAAGAGCTAAGATTTGAGCTGAGTCTTGAGTAAAAGAGATAGAACTTGGGCTGGAGCAGGACTAGAGGCAACAGCATGAGCAGTAAGAAATCAGTGGTCAGTACCAGAACATTATAAATTAACCCCTTACTCAAGATCAATAGCCTATGGAAAACCGGGCTTTGAAGTCTAAGCCGCAGACTAAGAATTTTATCCTGTAGGACAGGGGTCCTCAAACTTTTTAAACAGGGGCCCAGTTCACTGTCCCTCAGACCGTTGGAGGGCTAGACTGCAGGCCCCAGGACGAGTCAGCTGCTAAACAGGACAGCAGCGGCAGCAAAAACAGCCATTGGGCTGGATAAATGTCCAAGGCAGGCTGCAGTTTGAGGACGCCTGCTATAGGAAGTGAGAGGCACTAAATGGTTTAAGGAGTGCTGATAACTTGGTTAAAAGAGAGGTTAGTGGACTATATTTTTCTCAAGGAAATTACTGGAGACTTGCTGACCATTCCCATACGGGACTAGGTTAAAGTAGTCTACTGGTCACATGCACTTTAGTGAAAACTGGAAAATGCTATGGGTTTAGATAAGGCAGTAATGGTGGTAAACTCTGGGGATTAAAAAGCTTGTTTCATGTCTGGCAGATTAAAGTAGATGATTTCCAAGGACCCTTCCAGTGATTAAAGGACAGTGGGATTTGAGACTTTTCTATGGAACCATTTCAGTAGACTAGGTGAGAATGGCAAGGATTTAAACTGTAGTGGTAGAAATAGAATTGGTAGGGAAAAGGCCGATGAGCAAATAGTCTGTAAGGAAGACTGGTGACTGGATGCTGGGAAAGAAGAAAAAGGAGGAGTAGGGGTAACTGCAGGAGTATTTATTTTGTTGAATAATTAGAAGAAAGATGATAGGGGCAGTGCCCATAGCTCAACGGGTAGGGTTCTGGCCACAGACACCCAGGCTGGCAGGTTGGAGCCCTTCCTTGCCCGGGTCAGCTAAAACAGCAATGATAACTGCAACAAAAAGAAAAATAGCTGGGCATTGTGGCCAGCACCTGTAGTCCCTGCTTCTTGGGAGGCTGAGGTAAGAAAATCACTTGAGCCAGGAGTTTGAGGTTGTTGTGAGCTGTAATGTCAACGGCACTCTACCCAGGGTGACAGTTTGAGGCTCTGTCTCAAAAAAACAGAAGAAGGATGATAGGATTGGCAGAAATAGAAATAGGAAATGTCCCCAAAGTGCACTGCTTTGGAAAAAGATACATTTCTTCGGTTTTTACTTTTGACTATGCTTTTTATTATGTTGTACTTTTCTAAAAACACTGTAAAGGCAGTTTTAAACATCAGAAAATTCCACTTAGTTATTAGATGTTATATATTTCATATTTCAGGTAAAAGGATAAATGAAAGAAACTGCCACAGCAAGACAAAGGGCAAGGAGGGCATGAGGGCAAAAGAATCTTTCACCATATGGGCACCCTACAATACACTGTGCCTTGCATGTAGAGGCTCAGTAAATAGTTAGTTTCAAAACTGGAACTGCATAAATGAGAGAATTTTAGAAAAGATTCTAATACTTTGCAACTTTTTACTCTGGTGTTTCATACATTCAAAGGTGTATGAAATATACCCAGTGTGATTTTTATCTATCTGTGGGTGTTCCATAACTTGCTTCTTTGCTCAACATTATGATCTTGAGATCGTCCCCTATTAACTTGTTCAGTTGTATTTCATTGTGCAGAGTTACCCATTTCATAGTTAATGGTCATATGAGTTTTTCTGCTATTAATTTGTACAAATCTGGTGTGTAGGAAAGGTATTTTATTATGGTTTTAGGTATTTACCGGCTATTTGTGTTTTCTTTGAAGTTCCTGTTTATGTCTTTTACCAATTCTATGTAGTTGTTCATCGTTTCCTTTTACTTAGATGTTCTTTTTTTGTTATTCTTTCTAGACAGTCTCACTATGATGCCCTCTCAGTAGAGTACCATGACGTCACAGCTCATAGCAACCTCATACTCTGGGGCTTAAGCAATTCACTTGTCTCAGCCTTCCAAGTAGCTGGGACTACAGGCACCCACTAGGGCACCCGACTATTTTTTTGTTGCAGTTGTCATTGTTGTTTAGCAGTCCTGGGCCTGGTTTGAACTTGCTAGCCCCAGTGTATGTGGCCGGTGCCTTAACCACTTGGCTGTGGTCCCCAAACCTACTTAGATGTTCTTAATGTATGCTGGTTACTAAAGGTTTATTGTTCATTTGTATTACAGATATTCCGATTTAGTGGCCTGTCTTTCCCTTCTTTCTCTTGTAGGAGTCACTTGATGAACAAAGATTCTTAATTTCAAAATCATTTGTATCTTTTTTTGTTTTACATGTTTAAGAAATCCTTCCCTGGTTCAAATGCATGAAGACATTCTCAAGCATTATCTTATGGAAGTTTTATTTATTTCCTGAGAGGTTTTCAATTTTTCTGTTTTTCTGTATAGAAGACTATTGTCTCAGCACCATTTATGGAACCTCAATCTTTTTTCCAGTCTACAACATCCATTCTGTCCTAAATCAGAAATTCATGGATTTGTTCCTTGGTTTTCTAATTTATTTCCAAGTTCTCTTTGTTGATAATGCACCAGTACAGCATTATCTTCAGAACAGTATCTGATGGGGCAAATCTCTGCATCAATGTCTGGCTGTTCTTGGCCATTTGCTCTTAAAATGTTTTCAGAGCATGAAAAACTGCTGGAATTTTATTGTGATGGAATTGAATTGTACATCAGTTGGGGGTGGATTGATATCTTCATAGTATTTCATCTTCCAGTTGAACAATGTGGTGTATAACTCTTCATTTTAGTTACTCTTTAATGTCTTTCAATGAAGTTTTCATATCTTGCCTCAGACTTAGTCCTATTGCTTTTAATTATGATGCTTTTGTAAGGGAGAACCTTTAAAAATCTTTCATAATCTTTGTATAGGAATGTAAATGACTTTATATCACTTCTGTACCTAGAAACCTTGGTAAGATACTCTTTTTCAGATAAAATAACTTTTTCTTAGTTTTTTTAGTTCATACATAATGTTAGCTACAACTGATTGTTCATTTCTAGTGGTTATATGTTTTGTATTTTTTTTTATCAGATTAGGAACAAATCCTAATTTGCTAAGAATTTTATCATATGTATATTGAATTTTATGAATGCTTTTCCATATCTGTTGAGATTTTACTTTTTTTACATAAATCTGATGTGGTTAATTATATTGATGATGTCTCTTAAATTAACACAGACTTATATTCCTGGACATTTGTGGATTAACTTTCTTATACATTGCTGGGTTCAGTGTGCTAAAATATTATTAGGATTTGGGGGTTTATGTTAGTGAATGGGCTTAGCCTGAAATTCTTTTCTGATACTGCCTTTGACTAATTTTGCTATTGAGGTTATGCTGGCCTAATTAAATAAGCAAGGAAGTCTAGTGTATCTACTTTTTTTCTTTCATTTTGTTCATTATTTAATTAATAGAGATGAGTTGATATCTTGATATGTTGCTCAGGTTGGTGTTGAACCCCTGGCCTCAAGCAGTCAGTCTTCCACAGCACTAGGATTACAGGTGTAAGCCACTGCTGCCAGCCCCCACCTTTTTTCTTTACTCTAGAGTAGTTTTAAGATCAGAATTATGTGTCTCCTGACTATTTGGTAGGATTTACTTGAAATGCCATCTGGGCCTGGTTATGTTCATTGTGGGAAGATTATTAATAACTGATTAAATTTTCTTGATGGTCAGTGCCTATTCAATTTTCTGTCTCTTTCAGAGTCAGTTTTGGCAAATTAGCTTTTTCTAGGAATGTATTCATTTTATCTAAAGTCAGATTGATTGCCATTAAGTTGTTTATAATGTTAATTAACTGCCTAATCTCTACAGCATCTCTACTGAGGGTTCATTTTTTAATTTCTAATATTATTTGTATCTTTTTAAATTTTGCTAGAAGTTTATCATTTAAAATTTTATTACTCTAAAGGATCTTTTCAAAGAACCAAATTCTAGGTTTATTTATTCTTTTTATGCTTTGATTCCTGATTTCATTAATTTTGCTCTTGTGGTTTTCTTCTGCCTTCTTTTGATTCATTTTTCATTTTTTATAATTTTTAAGAGGAGTTGACAGAAATTGAATTTGTTGAATTTGATAGTTTATTTTTGAAAATTTAAGTATCACTTCATTATCTTTCTCAACATTTTAAAGTTCATATTTGACTTGTTAATGAATTAGCAATATATTTTCTAAATGACATTGATGACCTTTAACATTAAAACAAGTTTTGAAAGCATAGTATATCCTTATGCATTTTATCAGAAATCCCTAAATCAAAGAAATGTAACCCATTTAGGCACGCGGAATTAAAGATGCTACAGAAATCATCTTTGAGATGTCAAAAGACGAAAGAAAAGATTTCTACAGGACTATAGCATGGGGTCTGAACCGGCCTTTGTTTGCAGTTTATAGAAGAGTGCTTCGCATGTATGATGACAGAAACCATGTGGGAAAGTATGAAAACTTGTAATGCTGCATGTTTTCATGTAATTAGGGAACATAATTAAGGAACTGTCATTTTTTAAAAAAATAGAATCATAATTAGGGCCTTAATTAAAGACAGCTATGAATGATTTTTGAGTGAATTATTTTTATCCTCTAAGTCCATGCTGTAAATGTGGTGAAATTTCACCTCATTATAATAAGTCCTCTCTAAGAAATTTGAATCTAAATCACTTTATATTGGATTTACTTAATATATCAGAGTCTGCTTTGTAGTGAGGTAACATAGAAAGTATGCATGCTAGAAGTATACAAAAGAAGTATACGAAAAACTTTAAATTCCTTGGTAACATTTTTCTTGTTGGTTTTTTTAGAATATAGCATTTCTAAGTCAGTGATATATTTTTTTTTTTTTTTTAACTAAACCAGACTGTAAAATAACTGTATGTCTGGAAACAGTACACAAGTTTCTGGTAAAGGTAGCATTTATAGGAAGGCATTATTAAGATTTCTCAGTGCACTGGTTTTATGTTGCTACTGTCAGACTTTTAATCTCTTTGGAAATTTTTTTTTTTTTTTTTTTTTTTTTTTAGAAAGTGTAACAATGTGTCACCCTTTGTAGAGAACTATGGCGTCACAGCTCACAGCAACCTCCAACTCTTAGGCTTAAGCGATTCTCTTGCTTCAGCCTCCCAAGTAGCTGGGACTACAGGCATCCACCACAATGCCTGACTATTTTTTTTGTTGCAGTTCTTGTTGCTGTTTAGCTGGCCTGGGCTGGGTTTGAACCCAACAGCCTGGGTATATGTGGCCGGCACCCTACCTACTGAGCTATGGGCACTGCCCTCTTTGGAAATTTTTTGTAGCAGTAGTGTGGCTTACTAGTTATTGCTGAGCCACTGGTGCAGCTTTTCCTCTATCTCACAGCAGCCTGCTAATGAAAGCACATTTGAGAGCTGAAGAAAATTAAATGATGTTTGTATGACAGTAGAATAAGAATTTTTTTTTAAAATGGAGCATGAATGACTTCCAACTAACTATTCATCAATTTTCCATGTACTTCCAGTGGTTACAAAGTGACCAGCCTTTCTTAGTTACCAAGTGAACCATGCTTTTAAAAAGAACGTTGCATTGACTCTTCTGAAGACTTGACTACTGAAATAAAGAATAAGAGTATGTCAGATGTCCATGCCTGGGAAGAGGAAATCTAGAGAATCTTAATTTTTTTTAATGCCTTAAAAGAATTTGCCATAGATTTCTTTCACTCTAGTTTAAAATGTCATCCATAAGTTTTTCAGAATAGTTACATTATCAGTTATACATTACTTCGAAATAAAGGCAATATTAAGCAGCATTGGGGCAAATATGTTTTAAGTATTTAATTTTCCTAGAGAAAACTGTACAGTGCTTATCTTTTATTGTGACTAAAAGTGTTTACTATTGGTGCTTATTAAAAGTGGAAATTATAAATTATAAAACAGTGGAAATTAGAAGCCTTTATTTTTACCTTTAAGTAACCCACTTTAAATTAAGACTCCTTTAAAATATTATCAGTATGCTAAGTAATTTAACATTCAGCTTCCTAAGTGAAATTCTGATTTTTAATTAAGATTGTTAGGGTTTTTTGTTTTAATTGATTTTTTAAAATTTCTCTTAATTTCTAGATATACCCCTGAAGAAATTGAGAAGCTCAAGGAGTAAGTTTTAAGTTTTTATTCCTTCATTAATTCTGTTTATTTTTCATGTCTTATGTTTTTAAAAGTTTTACTTTGAAACTTTCAAAAGGTTTTTGCCAGACTGGTGTAACTTAATTCTGCTGTTAAGAATAATTTACCATAAAAAGATCGTAACTAGATCCATGCCTACAGCGAATAGCCATGCCCATAAAGTATAAATTTAGTCTCCTCTTGTCGGTCACCAAATGTTTCCTGAGACCTCTAATAGGGGTTCCAGATGAGATTAGATTAGATGGCCTTTTTTTTTTTG
Source organism: Galago senegalensis (assembly GCA_963575145.1). NCBI lineage: Eukaryota > Metazoa > Chordata > Mammalia > Primates > Galagidae > Galago > Galago senegalensis. The sequence goes on from CAUYTI010064448.1 coordinate 99,693, forward strand.
GTGGCTTGAACACTAGATTTGGGTAATTTACATACCATTATCTAAATCAGGTTGTAGTACATCACTTAGTTTAGGATGAAGACTTGGCAAATATTTCACTGAAATCTGAGCTAACTCTATGTGATAAAGCAATCGAATGTCAGGAAACATGATTTTGTTTCATTTAGTTAGGATCATAAGGTATACTTTAATCAATTATATAGATCATGAAAAAATTGAAAGTAGATTCTGTTTATGATGGTAAAGACCTAGGGAACTTTTTCAGTTAATTTGAAGAAGAGTTTGTTAGGTGAATGCTCAAAGGGAAAAATCTGGGGCTTGCCTGGGAGATTATGTCAATAACCTGAGGGGAAATTTGGTCTTTTTTGAACACATATCCAAGTTACTTATTTCTTCTCTGACCCAGGAAAAAGGCAATTGCTGCCTGTTTTTTTTCACCCACAGACAACTGTGGACCCCCAAAAAAGGCCACACTTTCAAACTTTGGCTCTCAAAGTATTGCTGCCCACAACTTCCAAACCAGTCAAATGGGAAGAAGAAGAATGAAGAATAAATGATGAAATTAAAAGGGAGAAAACAGTTGAACCAAATGCTGATTGGCAGACTCTTGTTTTAGGCTCCGGATAAAGCATGGCAATGACTGGGCAACAATAGGGGCGGCGCTAGGAAGAAGTGCATCTTCTGTCAAAGATCGGTGCCGACTGATGAAGGATACTTGCAACACAGGTACTTCGAGTGCTACTGATGTTATTTCTTCTCACCATTGCACCTCTAGCCCCTTCAGATACTGTCCTCTCTTGTTCTGGGGGAAAAAAATTGTCAGTCACCTCAGTTCAGACTTTTCTAGTCTTTCTTTCTTCAGCTTACCCAACTAATCTTTTACTTTGTTTTTGTATAAGGTGATATTGTTCACAGAGATATATAACCTCAGTTTCTAGCATGTTTCAATTTTATAGTGATTTAAAACTACTCCAGTTGAAAAAGTATTTATTTTTAAGGCCTAGTTACAGGAGGTAATTTTATTTTAGGCCCATCTAATCATTCAGTTTACATTCAGAATGAGCTTTTCAACATGTGTCTGTGAAAAACTTTACTCATAAGCAAGTACCAAGAAAAAGCTGTGTTCCAAAGGTTTATATGTATTTCATTTATTTCAAACGTGGAAGTATATTTTTCCATAGAAAAAAAATTTTTTTTCAGGCCCCAGGCAAAACCATAAATGCCTCTTAATCTATACAGATGTACTGGTACTACTTTTAAACTTTGGTGACCGGCAGTATTTAGGCTCTGCCATTGTCATTTAACCTTTCTAAGCCTCCTTAAACTTCTATAAAATGAAGAGGTTGGAACTATAATTTCATAATTCTCTTTTAGCTGTAATATTCTCTAAAAGGTGCACAATGTGTGCTCTTTCAATTAAAAAAAATAAAAATAGTTTTCAAGTTTGGTGTCAGATTCTAGGGCATATATTTATTTATCTTTATCCCCCCCACCTTATTAAAATGAAATCCCAATGTTTCCTCCTCAGCTGTTGCACCATCACTACTACCTGCAAGGTAGTAAAAACATACGTTCCACCAACTCTGTCATTTGGTGACATGGCTAACTTAATGAAGGAAGGCAGAGTTGACAGTTTCAGGTTTAGAATAGGACCCTAGAAGTTCACATAAAATACTGTGAACCCCTTTTGTTAACAGAACCCCTTTTGTTAACATGATTTGAGAGGACGCTGCTATTTGCTCATTGCCACTTTGAGGGATTGACCTGCCCGCTTCCTTCTTGTGTTGCAGCATACAATTTCTGATGAGTTTTCTCCTGTGTTCCATACCATGAAACAGCACAATCTCAGAGTATTCCCTTCCCTTTGTATCCTGCTAAGCGTAGGAAATAGGATGTTGTCTTGAATTCTATCCATAGTATCCAGAACTGTTCTTAATATAATAATAAACATTCAGTAAATAGTGTGTTGAATGAGTAGATCTTGAAGCAGGCACATAGTCTTTTTGATATTTTCTATAAGTTTTTAGCTACTAGTAACAGAAGGGAAATAGCAGTAAAGGTTTTTTTTTAAGTGGGGTTCCCCCCCTATTTTTCTGCTATAGCTCCATAAGAAAAAACACAGAAGAACATTTGATATTATTTTTTATTGGATGTATGAGTTCAAAAACATAATGAATAAAAATTTGTGTAAGTTTGGACAATAAAGTTCGTGAACTCATCCTTTTGCTACATACCTCGTTGCTAATTATCACTACAGTCACCAGATGGCCCAGGAAAAGTGCTTTGAAGATGACCATAGGGATATTCAGCAATGAGGTATGTAGTACTTTTTCTAGGTCTAGTTTGCGAACTTAATTGTCAGACCTCTTACATTGATAGCTCTGATGGCCATTTCAGAAAAAGACGTCCAGAATTGCTCTAAAGGGTGGGTTAGGTGCTGGTGTTAGTATACTTTTTCTAGGATGAGTTCACGAAATTAATTATCCCACCTCATATAAATATCAGTGTCAAACTTACTGATATTTCATCAAAGTAGATTGGAGTTGAGATAGTAAGGAAAAAAGATGGTATAACTTGAGTATATAATTCTTTGTGTTATAGTTAGGTTTGGGGGTAGCTTTTTTTATAGAGTCGGTGTTGTCCATTAGGATTCTGTATTTTCTTTTATATTGAGACTATTAGTAAAGTACAATTGTCTAGTAGATAAATTAGGTAGTTTCCCACCAGAGTCATTCAGAAATAAACTCTTAGTACTTCTGCATAATACCATCAGTCCTTATAAATATAGGGCTGAATCAGATTTGTAAAAGGAGAAGGTAGTAGTGGTAGTCTGGATGATTTCCTTCTTTCAGGGAAATGGACAGAAGAAGAAGAAAAGAGACTTGCAGAAGTGGTTCATGAATTGACAAGCACTGAGCCAGGTGACATAGTCACACAGGGTGTGTCTTGGGCAGCTGTGGCTGAACGAGTGGGTACCCGCTCAGAAAAGCAGTGTCGTTCTAAGTGGCTCAACTACCTGAACTGGAAACAGAGTGGGGGGACTGAGTGGACCAAGGAAGATGAAATCAATCTCATTCTCAGGTTCGTGTCCTAAATCTTTTTAATGACAAAAGCTGTTTAATTGCTGTAGATGGCCTGATTGACTATCTTCTTTTGGCTTCCCTAGATGCCTAATATCTGAAAAATATCCTTTCCATAGAGAGCCACTGTTTAAGATCCTAAGTATTTCATATTGAGCTCTTTTTTGTTTTGTGTTTGTTCCTTTTTAGTGGATTTAGTGCTCGTGCAGAGTACCAGATTGAAGGCGTGGAGACTGAAGTCCTCTCTATATCCACAGAACAGGTACGGCACAGGCAGCGGCAGTGCAGCTTTTCCACTGTCCCACCAATGTGCCTCAGTCCTAGCCTCTGGGGAACATGTTTAGGGCTAAGAGGGCTATCAGTCTCCATGCCCTTCAATCCTTGGCTACTGTGCTAAGATTGCCAAAGAGGGGGCCCCAGTCTGCAGTTAACTCCATCCACACCTTCCAATTGGACTAAATCAAATATATCCACGTCATAAAAATCCAAAAATATTGGTAGGTTTAGGTAGTAATTCCACCATCTTTAAGTATTAAATTGTCCTCACCATTAGAACTCAGACTAAAATGGGCAAAAGTATCAATAAAAAATTATATAAGACACCAGAATAATTCAAACTAGCATTGTGGCTGCTGCCTATTGAAAGTCAAAATCACCATGATAGTGGAAGCTAGAAAATGAATAGATTTTTTTTTTTAAACCCCAAACTTAGTTATACTATTATGTTTGTTGTTTTGGGGGTGTTGTGTTGTTTTTTGTTGTTGCTTCTATCATTTTTTATCTGTCATTTGTTTTGGATTTTGTTCAGTTTTTTCCAACTACTCACGTTTTTAAATAGCTCATTTTGAAACATTTTTATTTTTCCAACAGAAAAACTCAGATCCAGGAAATAATGACTTAGGGAAGGCCAAACCATGACACATTGTATTATAAAATGCTGTGCAACTAAACCTGTTGTTATTCTAACCTTTAGCCTACTCCCTTTCCTTCACAGTGCTTCATCTGGTGCTAACCATTTATGGTTTGGCCCACTGGTTGGTTGTATGTTTTCCAAAAGGCTGTTGCTGGTGATTTCTTAGCTCTTAGCTCTGGAAGCAGGCCTGCGCTCCTGGAATCCTTTCCCATGCAACAGTAGCCTCTCATTAGTATAACCTGCCATTCCCTTTATTGCCAGTGCCATCACTTACAGTCAGAGGAGGGTTTTTACGGAGAAATAAATTTAACATCTAACAGACGTTTATTTTGTAACCTGTAGGATAGCAGAGCTTGATGTAGCTGATGAAAATGACATTAACTGGGATCTGTTAGCTGAGGGATGGAGCAGTGTCCGTTCACCACAATGGCTTCGCAGTAAATGGTGGACTATCAAAAGGCAAATTGCAAACCATAAGGATGTTTCATTTTCTGGTAATGTATTATTTGCTTTTTTAAGTTCTTCCTTTTTCTTACCCTATTTACTCCTTAGTAGTGAGAGGTTAGATGTTCTTTGCCTCAGCTAAAGAGATACCCATATCAGATTTTTTAAGCTAAATTTCTGCCCTATTTTTTGAGTACTTGTTTTTTCTTCCCTAGAGTAGAGTTAATGTGATCTGTAATCCCCAAAGTCTGAAGACAAAAAATACACATTTCCGCTCCAACTATGAAGAGGAAATTAATTTTACATACACAGTCATACACCGTAATGATGTTTCAGCTAACAATGGACTGTGTATACAACGGTGGTTTCATATATTTTACTAGACCTTCTCTATGTTTAAATAACACAAATACTTAACCATTGTGTTACAACTGCCTGCAGTATTCAGTAGAGTAACACAGTCTACAGGTTTATGGCTGGGAGCAATGAGCTATACCATGTAACATAGGGGTGGAGTAGTGTATACCTACCGTGTAGTTTTGTGTAAGTATACTGTGTGATGTTCATATGACATATTTACTCAGAACCTGTCCCCGTTAAGTGACTCATGCCTATATTTTTGTTTTGTACAAAGATCTGAAAACAAGTCTAAATCAGCTTTTATGAGTTAAATAATTTGTTATTTAGAGAAATTCTATGGTGATTTGTTGAACTAAGGCTCTGCAAATTTCTTATTTTATTTGTTAATATGGGTGTATTTAAGGCATAGCATATTTTTCATTGCATTGCCTATGTATTAAACTTAAGTTGTTTGATTAAGGTTTTCCCTTTTTTTTTGAGACAAGAGTCTCACTATGTAGTCCTGGGTAGAGTGATGTGGCGTCACAGCTTACAGTAACCTCAAACTCTTGGGCTTAAGCGATTCCCTTGCCTCAGCCTCCCAAGCAGCTGGGACTATAGGTGTCCTCCACAACACCGTGCTGTTTTTTATTATTGTCGTCGTCATTGTTGTTTGGCAGGCCTTATCTGGGTTTGAACTCTTGTCCCATGGTGTATGTGACCGGTGCTCTAGCTGCCGAACTGCAGGTGCTGAGCCTTAATTAAGGTTTTCAAATTTAGTCCCTTTAATAGCATTCCAACTTCCATTTTCCTAAGGAACATAAAATGCTGAGGAACTAGATGAGAATGTGATTTCTAAAAATTAAAACTGAGTTATAGAGGATTAGTATAGTTTTTTTTTAATTGAATGGTAACTATGTACATTAATGCACTTCTGGGGTACATTGTGGGGTTTTCACATGCAATCTGAAATACTTCCGTCAAACTGATTAGTATAGTTTATGAACAGAGCAAAGTCTAGAATTGGCCTCCTTGTGCAAGAACTCATGGTAGCATATTACTCTTTGGAAAAGATTAGCTGCTACCTTTAGAGTAAGGAGACCCAGTTAAGTCCCTGTGAGTCTTTGGGTGGAAAGACTATTGATTTAGAAAATGAAAATAAGCTGCTTAACATTGCAAATACTTTTCCTGAATAACAAGAATTCTATCAGAAAATGTCTTATTTCCATGTTCTTGGCAATGTTTACTTTTTTTTTGCATTATAAATCTTAAGGTAGCAAGAACAATAATATAAAGAATTTTAAAATTTTGTTATGTTGGATAGTATTTCCAAAAATTTCCAGATAGGTGGTTGTTGTAAAGTATTTTATTTTCACATCCAATATGCAATTATTTATTCCAAGTAATTTCCCTCCTTACCTCCCTCCCCAACCTCCTATGCTGCTTACACAGTGATCTATCAGAGAATCAATGTTCTTTTTGTCTACCCATCTCCCTTCAGTCTTAATAAAAGGTCTTAAACAGTTACATGAAAACCAAAAAAACAACCCAACGTTTTTGGAGAATAAATCAGGATCTGGAGTTCCAAACAGTAATTCCAATTCCGGTGTACAACATGTTCAGATAAGAGTTGCCCGCTTGGAAGATAATACAGCCATCTCTCCTAGCCCCATGACAGCATTGCAGATTCCAGTCCAGATCACCCATGTCTGTAAGTGTTTGACCCTCATGACTCTTTGCTGTCTGACATACATAATTTAGTTAATGGCTCTGACACCTTTTAGTCTTTTAGAATGTTAATAGAAGTTTGCCCAAGGTGACGAATTGTTTATCTAATGCATTTTATGTTTAGCTCAGTTATTTGCACAAAGAATGATACACGTCAGGAAGGACTTTAAATGATCTGCCCCCAACCATTGTAAACCATTTTAAGCTATCTAATTCCTATATTTTATAAGCAGTGATTTAGTAGGAATAATCATTAAAAATAAAAACTAGAATTCATGATTAAAAGAAAACTACCTAACAGGCTGTCAGTCAAGCAAAGAAATAGAGTTGACAAAGTGGCATTTCATTTGTAGTAATTTCACCCACCAGAAGACACACAAATTGGGATGGATTTGCTGTAGTATCTAGAAGGAATGAATTTGAGCAAGGTTGAGATAGATTCTCTCTCTAGAAAGAGTAAAAGGCCAGTTTCCTATGGGGTACTACTGTTTCACTCTTCTGTTGTCATTAGCCTCTGACAGTTTTGTGTTTAATGAGGTTGTGTGACTCCAGCAGTTATTATGGGGGCCCAGGGGGTTTCTTTCTTCAGCTCTATATCAAGTTAATCCTCTCCCTTTCTGTCAGTCTTGGAATTTTAGTGATTAAAAAAAGAAAAAAGGAGCCAGGTGCAGTAGCTTAGGATTGTAATCCTAGCACTTTGGGAAGCTGAGGAGGAAAGATCACCTGAGGCCAGGAGTTTGAGACCAGCTTGAGCAACAAAGCAAGACCACCATCTCTACAAAAAGAAGAAAGAAATTAGCTGGGTTTGTGGTAGTGCACACCTGTAGTCCCAGCTTTTTAGGAGGCTGAGGCAGGAGGATCACTTGCACACAGGAGGTTGAGGTTGCAGTGAGCATGCTCACACCACTGCACTATGGCCCCAGCAACAATGCAAGATGCTGTCTCAAGGGGAAAAAAAGGAACAAGAATGAAATTCTCAGAATCACACCCACATTATTCACTTTTATCTCACTTTTTTTTTGGTCTACATAATGCTGTTTGTTCCAATTACTGTGTTATTGTCACCAAGTGATTACTAGAATTTTGAGTGGGATAGTTTTTTGCAGGATTCTGTGTCTCTTGCTCTCTCCCCACAAAAAATGTCAGTAATGCCCTCCAACCATTATGCCAAACAGAAACACACATTTCCAAATGTACCCTCGGATCCCCTGGTTGAGAATCACTGAAGCACTATCTGTATATGCAATAACTATCAAAAGTTACTTCAGAGACATTTAAACTTTTAGCAAGAAATGTGACTATAGTAAGAGTTCTATAATCCACCTATTATTTCTGACTAAAATCTCATTTCGTTTTTTAGGTTAGGGTATAGGGACCAGGAAATTACGTAATGGGTCAGATAGTAAATATGAATATTTTTGGCTATGGGGACCCATGTAGAATATGTGGGATATTCTTCATTTTTCAGTCACAATTTACAAATGTAAAAACCATTCATAGCCTTGAGCCACATTTGTCCCCAACCATGTTTACTCACCTTGACTTAGACTATTTATCTGAAATCACTTCAAATTATGATAGCTATGATTTTAAGGATTCATCAAATAGTAAGAGAAATAACATGAACCCAAATGCATTTCTTTTGGAAAGGGTATTACATTCCTTTCACATGCTGAGAATTATAGTCAGAATATAATAAACTAAATAGCGATAAACACCAAATTTAATGTCAATTCTAAAACATTTTTCGTGTGGATTTACCTGTAAATATGACTGAAAGCACCAAAAGAAATCACATTCCTTTTTTTTTTTGGAGACAGAGTTTCACTGTGTTGCCTTAGGTAGAGTGCTGTGGTGTCACAGCTCTCACAGCAACCTCAAACTCTTGGGCTTAAGCAGTTCTCTTGCCTCAGCCTCCCAAGTAGCTGGGACTATAGGTGCCCACCACAAGGCCCGGCTATTTTTCTGTTGCAAGTTGTCATTGTTGCTTAGCTGGGCAGGGCTGGGTTCGAACCCGCCAGCAGCAGTGTATGTGGCTGGTGCTGTAACCATTGTGCTACGGGCTCCAAGCCAGAAATCACATTTCTTCTAGTTAGTCTTAGTTCTATAGAACCTTGAACAGACATTGATCAAATGTGGGCCTCAGTTAACACATTTATAAAGTGATTATACACTTTGATCTCTAAAGTGCTGTTTAGTCCCCAAAATGTCATCTTGGCTCGGCGCCTATAGCTCAACCGGCTAAGGCGCCAGCCACATACACCTAAGGTGGCGGGTTCGAATCCCCAGCCCGGACCCGCCAAACAACAATGATGGCTGCAATCAAAAAATAGCCGGGCGTTGTGGCGGGCGCCTGTGGTCCCAGCTACTTGGGAGGCAGAGGCAAGAGACTCGCTTGAGCCCAGGAGTGGGAGGTTGCTGTGAGCTGTAATGCCACAGCACTCTACCCAGGGGGACAGCTTGAGGCTCTGTCTCAAGAAAAAAAAAATGTCATCTTGAAAGAATACAATACTATGTTACATTTACATCTTTTGATCCTCACAACTATAGTAGGTGGTCAAAACAGATAAAAATCTCCAAATATGGCTCGGCGCTTGTGGCTCAAGTGGCTGGAGCGCCAGCCACATACACCTAAGGTGATGGGTTCAAATCCCCAGCCCAGGCCCATTAAACAACAATGATGGCTGCAACCAAGAAATGGCCAGGCATTGTGGCGGGCACCTGTGGTCCCAGCTACTTGGGAGGCTGAGGCAGGAGACTCGCTTGAGCCCAGGAGTTGGAAGTTGCTGTGAGCTGTGATGCCATGGCACTCTACCCAGGGGGATAGTTTGAGGCTCTGTCTCAA